>CM060619.1:850489-855489 GCA_030578275.1 Meda fulgida
CGGAAATGCCTTGTTGATGCTCGAGGTCAGAGGAGAATGGGCCGACTGATTCAAGCTCATAGAAGAGCAACTTTGACTGAAATAACCACTCGTTACAACCGAGGTGTGCAGCAAAGCATTTGTGAAGCCACAACACGCACAAGCTTGAGGCGGATGGGCTACACCAGCAGAAGACCCCACCGGGTACCACTCATCTCCACTACAAATAGGAAAAAGAGGCTACAATTTGCAAGTTGGACAGTTGAAGACTGGAAAAATGTTGCCTGGTCTGATGAGTCTCGATTTCTGTGGAGACATTCAGATGGTAGAGTCAGAATTTGTCGTAAACAGAATGAGAACATGGATCCATCATGCCTTGTGACCACTGTGCAGGCTGGTGGTGGTGGTGTAATGGTGTGGGGGTGTTTTCTTGGCACACTTTAGGCCTCTTAGTGCCAATTGGGCATCGTTTAAATGCCACGGCCTTCCTGAGCATTGCTTCTGACCATGTCCATCCCTTTATGGCCACCATGTACCCATCCTCTGATGGCTACTTCCAGCAGGATAACGCACCAGGTCACAAAGCTTGAGTCATTTCAGATTGGTTTCTTGAACATGACAATGAGTTCACTGAACTAAAATGGCCCCCACCGTCACCAGATCTCAACCCAATAGAGCATCTTTGGGATGTGGTGGAACGGGAGCTTCTGCCCTGGATGTGCATCCCACAAATCTCCATCAACTGCGAGATGCTATCCTATCAATATGGGCCAACATTTCTAAAGAATGCTTTCAGCACCTTGTTGAATCAATGCCACGTAGAATTAAGGCAGTTCTGAAGGCGAAAGGGGGTTACACACAGTATTAGTATGTGTTCCTAATAATCCTTTAGGTGAGTGTATGTACGTGTGTATGTGTGTATGTATGCATGTATGTATGCGTTTATGTATAAATGTATGTATGTATGAATGTATATGTGTATGTATGTACATTATGGTTTGATTGATGACAATATATCCATAATTTATACTCCATTTCATAACGGTATTTTCAAACAATTACTTAAAATATCATACCTTATCACACATTTAGAGGAGCGCCTGAAGTGTGTGTTCTGGTTTCAGATGTGAGCTGCAGCCTCGGCCCAGCCGAATCCCGGTGCGGAAGACCCTTCAGTCCGCTGTGGCCCCGCTCACGGGCCTCGACACGCACAACATGAGGGTGTGGAAACTGACCAAACCCGACATCAAGAAACACCTGGCGGGTCAGAGCCCTGAGCTTTCGTTAACCCTGTGCACACACACTCCTCCAGACTTTTTAACGTCCATAAAAGTCTTTTAGTATATTTATACAAATTGTGATTTCAATATTAATGCACACTGCCGATGGATCATTTAACTCAGAATCTGCTGTTTTTAGGTGTGTCTGGGAAGGACGGTTCATTGCGTCTGGCCGCCCAATCAGTGCTGAGGAGCTCTGGAGACGCCCGAGATAAACACACAAACAGGTAACACACAAGATACAGTCCTTATTGGGATAGTTCACCCAAAAATGAAAATTCTGTCAGTATTTTCTCGCCCTCATGTTGTTCAACCCCGTCAGACCTTCGTTCATCTTCAGAACACGAATTAAGATATTTGTGATGAAATCTGAGCGCTGGATCACTCCTCCACACTAGTCCAGCGGCTTCTTCAGGGAGTGAAACTTGCCGGCCTCGAAAAGTTATTAAAAACATCGTTAAAATAGTCCAGTGACTACAGTGGCTCAATCTTAAGTTCATCAAGCGACGAGAATACTTTTAGTGCGCAAAAACAAACAAAAATAACGCCTTTATTTCAACTCTTCATTTCCTTCTCGTGGGCCTCTAGTCAGTTAAACTATTATGTTTGCGTAGAGCTACGTCACACGCAGGCTCGCTATTGGCCGACGCTGGTCATGTGTGTGATGCGTGTGACGTACAACAAGAGAAGCTTACGCTGTTACACTAGTTTAATGGACTCAGAAGGAAATGAATGAACCGAGCTCGTGTGTGTGCAGTCTGGTACAACACACACAGGCATGACGGCGTAACGATACGGTTATAACGTTAGACTATAGAAAAAAAATGACAGACGTTAGCTTCAGTAACGCTTCAGTAAAGTTAGCTTCAGTAACGCTTCAGTAAAGTTAGCTTCAGTAACGCTTCAGTAAAGTTCACTTCAGTAACGCTTCAGTAAAGTTAGCTTCAGTAAAGTTAGCTTCAGTAACGCTTCAGTAAAGTTAGCTTCAGTAACGTTAGCTTCAGTAAAGTTAGCTTCAGTAACGCTTCAGTAAAGATAGCTTCAGTAAAGTTAGCTTCAGTAACGCTTCAGTAAAGATAGCTTCAGTAAAGTTAGCTTCAGTAAAGATAGCTTCAGTAAAGTTAGCTTCAGTAACGTTAGCTTCAGTAAAGATAGCTTCAGTAAAGTTAGTAAAGTTAGCTTCGGTAACGTTATCTTCAGTAAAGTTCACTTCAGTAAAGTTAGCTTCAGTAAAGTTAGCTTTGGTAACGTTAGCTTCGGTAAAGTTCGCTTCAGTAACGCTAGCTTCAGTAACGCTTTAGTAAAGTTAGCTTCAGTAAAGATAGCAAAGTTAGCTTCGGTAACGTTATCTTCAGTAAAGTTAGCTTCAGTAACGCTTTAGTAAAGTTAGCTTTGGTAACGTTAGCTTCGGTAAAGTTCGCTTCAGTAACGCTTCAGTAAAGTTAGCTTCAGTAAAGATAGCTTCAGTAAAGATAGTAAAGTTAGCTTCGGTAACGTTATCTTCAGTAAAGTTCACTTCAGTAAAGTTCACTTCAGTAAAGTTCGCTTCAGTAAAGTTCGCTTCAGTAAAGTTAGCTTTGGTAACGTTAGCTTCGGTAAAGTTCGCTTCAGTAACGCTTTAGTAAAGTTAGCTTCAGTAAAGTTAGTAAAGTTAGCTTCGGTAACGTTATCTTCAGTAAAGTTATCTTCAGTAAAGTTCGCTTCAGTAACGTTAGCTTTGGTAACGTTAGCTTCGGTAAAGTTAGCTTCAGTAAAGTTAGCTTCAGTAAAGTTCGCTTCAGTAACGTTAGCTTCGGTAACGTTATCTTCAGTAAAGTTCGCTTCAGTAAAGTTCGCTTCGGTAACATTAGCTTCAGTAAAGTTAGCTTCATTCATGAGAGAAAGGTATGACGTCACATGCGTGCCTTTTGGGTTTGTAGTCTTTGTATTTAGGTATTTTCACTTAGGGGGGTCTTATACCTCAACAGTTTTACATCAAACTGCGACTTTCTTGACTTTAAAATGTATCTTTTAAATTGACAAACATCATATGTGCAATTCAGGGCACAATTCAAACGGGATCAAAATATTTGTTGTCTCTCGCCATTGACTACCATATAATATTTTCCGAAATAAGGTCCTGTGGTGATCCACCGGAAGGGGCGGGGCTTAGCTCTCTATAATAGTTAAAGCCTTTCATCTCAACAGATCTTTGCCGACCTGAGGATCTCTAAAGGACCATCAGCCTCTACAGAAGCTCCTCATCTTTAATATTGACTAAAATGTGGTGCTTTCCCAGCATTCAGCAGTTTTAACCTCCATAAACACAAACACTAAACAACAACACACCGCACGTGTTTCTAAGGAAACCCTTTTAAGTGTGCGTGGCTTTGTTTTGTAATTGAAAAATTATGTGGTTGTTGTAAGGCGCTCTACAAATAAAATTTGATTGATTGATTGTGGCAAATTTTATTTAGCGTCGGATTGTGTTGCTTATTACAGTTCAGTAACCTGATCAAACTCAGTGTGAAATACTGAGAATTACCGGTAAATGCATTTCTCCGTGAACTCTAGAAAGCAATAAACATAAATGTGTATTTACGAAAGAAATGCAGACTTGGTTATTCACATCAAGAAAAACACACACACACAAAACCACACTTTGACAATTTATTCCCATGATTTCCATACAAAACGCAGATTTACAGGCTGGATCATCCTCCGGTTCTCCCCGTCCACATCCTGCAAGAGCAAACATCAGTTTCCCATCAGACGTGATCAGGTGTGTGTGTGTGTGTGTGTGTGTGTGTGTGTGTGTGCTCACCTCTCAGTCTCACTCCAGTTTCTTCGGGTTGTTCACAGCCACATAGTGATACAGAACCACCAGCAGGAATAGCGAAACGCCCAGCATGTTGGCGAATATGGCCAACTGTACGTCAGTCACCATCACGCTGAAAAACAACATGCGTTTACTGAGACCCTGTGCTATTGTACTAAAGTATTACCTTTATTATAGCATCTATAAAAGCATGTTCATTTAAAGGTAAAGCACAATAGAGTGCATTAGCGCTGCCCACTTTTCCCGGAAGTTGTCCCGAGGTGAATCATAATCATAACACTACAAACTTTGAAGCAAAAAAGTATTTGAAAATTGTGAGGGAAAGAACTACAATCCCATGAAGCATCGCGAACAACATAATCGAATTAGAAACTATGTAGAAATATAAAACTATTTACTGTTGTTATATCTATATATGCCATATATTTTACATTTATGGCAAAATATACATACAAATATTTAAGTATTTTGAGAGCGTAGGGAGATTCAAGTGCGTAATGAGAGTGGGCGGGGCTATTTGGCGTGTTGCTTATTCCGACTCTGATTGGTGTGGTTTTCTGCACAGCATCATGGGTAATGTAGTTTTTTCACGGAATTCTGTGAAATACGATTATTTAAAAAAGCTGAAATAATGCGGGCTGATGTCTTTAGCAGAACCAAATACCATCGATTAACAAAATGAGTGGAGTTTTTACTACTTGAACTTGACTGCTAAACACTAGTATAACTATGAAGGAAAAAATGTATACTTAAAAATAAAAATTGCAACCGCATGTACGTTATAGTGCAATTCAGACACCGCGGAGCTTAAATATTACACACTGATTTATAATGATAATTAAATGGTATTTAAAAGACATCGCATGATTATTTTTCTGAAGTGCAACATACAACATGTCCGTCATATTATGATCAAACGACAT
>CM060619.1:860489-862989 GCA_030578275.1 Meda fulgida
TGGTCGCATTTTAAAGAAGACGCCTGGCAGATTATTGCTGAAGTTTAAATTCAATCCAAAAAAAAAGTAAAACCAAAAAAAGGTATTATGAAAATGATTTATGAACATTATTTTATATAGAATTTATATTTTATGAAACATGTTGAACTCAAAAACTGTTAGAAAATCAAAGCCATAAATCTAAACAAGTCGTGTTCCAAATTTGAAGTTGGATTTGGAATTTGCAGTAGTTTTTCCTCTCTCAGATATTACAAGCACACACACACTTTTTTTATTATTACACACATACAAACCACACTCTGACATCCACACACACACACACACACACACACACACACACACACACACACACACACACACACAATTATAGCAGCATAATTGATACAATTGGCTCTATAATATACACAAGCAGAAAACAGGGATAAAGCTGAAGATTGCATCATTTTATAGTTAAACGGCCCTGGTATTAAAAATTGCAGTTTTAATGGGTTTCAATGGGGACATTTTTGTCCTGAAAGTCCTGAGAGGAACTATAGTGTGTGTGTGTGTGTGTGTGTGTGTGTATAGTAAAAATATATAAAAATACACACCTGTGCCTAAATGTATGCTGTTGGCATTCACACAGGCAAAATTATTTAAAAAAATATATAAAAAAACTGAAAAAGACACAAATGTCCATAAGGTCACACAGGGGTTAAATCACTTCAGTGTTATTCTGCTGTGTGTACTGGTGTTCCTCATGTCAGATCACACACCAGGACACACACTACACTAATCAGTGCACATGTCTGGTGAACTAGTGAGCACGTTTGAGGTTATTAAACATCGACTGGGGCAGAAACTATCGACTGTCTGAAAAGTAATTATCTTGTTCACTGGAGCGGCGCAACACACACACACACACACACACACACACACACACACACACACATGTAAAAACACCCCTCAAATAAAGAAGCAAAAGCCTCAGGTTTCAAATCAGCCCCAGCTAACACACATACATGTTCTAAGTGCGTTTCGGTAAAATATTTTAAAATCATAAAATATACATATATTTATATAAAATAATGTTCTTAAATAATTTAACTTAAACCTCTATAACTTTTTTTGTTTCATTTTTTTTAACTTCAACAAAAATCTGCCAATTTTTTTTTTTTTAAAAGAGACCCAACTTAAGTCGCTAACACTTTACTGGAAGGGGTGTGCATAAGACTGACATGACACCTTCATAATCACGACATGGCAGATGTCATAAATATGAAGGAGGTCTTATGCAGGTGTCATTCGCTCAATTATGACATTTTTAATGCAAATATGACATTGTTTGAGATGTCTTTGTCATGACAACTTGGCATTACCAAGACAACATAAATTGTCATAAATATGTCATAAACGTGACATAGCAGATTAATGATCAAAAAACCACTTAGCTTTATGGGTGAACATTTCATTAAACTGTCAGGTGGTTGGTTTTGACATTGGCTGTCATGAGGCATTATAACTGTGTCATGAATGTTTTTCTTGACCTCAACTACAGTGGAACAAATTTAATTTGTCATTAAAATGTTATAATGCCTCATGACAGCCAATGTCAAAACCAGCCACATGACAGTTTAATGAAACGTTAACCCAATAAAGCTAAGTGGTTTCTTAAGTTTGATAATTAATATGCTATGTCATGTTTATGACAGGTTGTGTTGTCTTGGTAATGTCAAGGTGTCATAACAAAGACATCTCAAACAATGTCCTATTTGCATTAAAAATGTCATAATTGAGCGAATGACACTTAATGACAGTTGTCGTAAACGTGCATAAAACCTCCTTCATATTCATGACATGTGTCAGTCTTATGCACATCTCTTCAAGTAAAGTGTTACCCTTAAGTCTTTGTTCCCAAGCTCAAATTTCATAAGGTCGCACAACCAGCATAATCGCGCTCCTGCTGTCCTCAGTGTGCGCAGATGCTGGACTGTCTGGGTGTGCCGTGGGTGCCGGCCGCGGGGGAAGCCGAGGCCATGTGTGCGTTCCTGGACTCGCAGGGCTGCGTCGACGGATGCATCACTAACGACGGCGACGCCTTTCTGTACGGCGCTCGCACCGTTTACAGGAACTTCAACATGAGCACTAAGGTTCAGTCTCAAGCTCCTCTAAACATGCCCTGGAATCCACACACTCTCACCTCATGCTGTGTGGGACTCATTACAAGTAACTTGAGTTGCGTAATCAGATTACTTTTTCAAGTAACTAGTAAAGTAAGATTAGTTTTTCAATTTACAACGCAATATCTAAGTTACTTTTTCAAATTTATTGACTTACAGCTCTCCTGTCCCCATGTTGAAAGAAATAAAGTGAGGTGTGTGTCTGTGCGAGTGTGTCTGTGTGAGAGAGTGTGTGAGTGAGTGAGTGAGTGTGTGTGTGTGTGTGTGTGAGTGAGTGAGTGAGTGTGAGAGAGTGAGTGTGTGAGTGTGTGTGAGTGAGTGAGTGAGTGAGTGAGTGTGAG
>CM060619.1:877989-922989 GCA_030578275.1 Meda fulgida
TTGGCGACTCTTGCAGCGCGTCCTCGCCGGAGTCCGCGTGCTCGTCCCCGGACGCGCGCTCCAGCAACAGCGGAGGATGCGAGTCGCAACTGAAGCCCAAAGTGAAGATGAGCGTGAAAAGGAGAATGAAGGCTAGCGAACGGGAGAAGCTGCGCATGCGCAGTCTCGCGGAGGCGCTTCATCAGCTCCGGGATTACCTGCCACCGGTGTACAGTAGGAGAGGACAACCGTTAACCAAGATACAGACCCTCAAATACACCATTCAGTACATTAAAGAACTCTCCAGCATCCTCGACCAGCAATCTGCGCATGCGCGGCGCTGACGGGACCAACGGTCAACGACAACCTTTTCCCACTATACACGGCTCTCTGTGTTGTGTAATTTGATCTGGTGACGTCAAACACACGATCAGCGTGAAACTCAGTGGAGCAGCTTGTTGTTTGTCAAGCTACAGCTTCAAATGAATTAGCTTTGAAGGAGCTGTCTACAACTAAAAAAATGTAATTTTGCCAGCCACCAGCCAGACCGGTGAACAAACACAGACCGGAAGTTAACTTCGAGTCAGACGCGTAACCGTGGCAACGCGCGTGCGTTTGATGAAGCCGTCTATGAAGAACCTTTTGTGCAATGGAAAGATTCTAATGGATGTTAAAAATTCTTCGTGGAATCAGGGAATGTTCCCACAACTTTCACTTTTCACTGTTAAGATGATTTAAACTATCATATTTATGATGTTGTTTGTTTTACCTGAATAACGTTCTCTTAAAGGGACAGTACACGCAAAAAATGAAAATTCTTTATGTTATTTGTACTCGACGAATGTTCTAAGAATGTCTTAAGGGTTATGAGAATGTAATCGTTACGTTTTTAAACTACGCAATTGAAAACGTTTTTTAGAAACATTGCAAATCACTGTTCCCACAATGTTTTTTGTTTTTTTTAGAACATATATTTGTTAGCTGGGCATGAATGCCGATACAGAATCTTTATTTTTTTACAGCTGACTTTTACTTTAGGCTGCTTTTGTACATATTTTTATTTTTCTGTTTGTTTGTCCACTCATGTTTTACTGATGTAAATATTTCTTGCTGGTGAATGAGTGGAATGTCAATGTCTAATATTAAGGGTGTCTTTTAAATTGCTGAATAAACATCTTGTTTGTGTTGATGTAAACTAGTTTTTGTGTTTCATGTCAAGATAAAAGTGGATTTGAACCTAAAACGTTCAAATATGGGTGACTTTTTTTTTTATTAAGAAATCCCAAAAGATTAAAATAAGACGGCACTCAATTTACAGACAACTTTCTCAATATAACAAGGGCAAATAAATAAAGCATGAAAATATACGCAGTTTCTAAAGTAATAAATAAATAACCCTTCTAAACACAAACACCTCCATATCATTTCATACAAGATTATCAAGTCCAGCAAAATCATAGCTTTTTAGTCTTTGACAGGGCTATTAGACATTTATACAAATAGTTATTAAAGACTACAAACAGGAGAGATAAAAAAGTCCACATTTGTGGATTAAAAATATTTAGCAATAAACCCGGTTTTATTTATTATTTAAATTAAATTTACAAACAATCAGTCATCACAATCCATAAAGAAGGAATATGTATCAAATAATAACAAATAACATGAACCTGTTTATGCACAACAGCGATTATCATGACGTAGTTCTTACGACAAGAGCACTGACCAATCACAGCGCGCCTGTGTTCGATGTGGGCGGGGCTTGGCGGTACAATGACGCTCTGACAAAGAGAATCAGCGCTCGATGTGACGCTGCGGCGCGGGCCGCCATTTCAAAGCCGAATAAACGCGCGAGGTTTCATGATTTAATAGACGGATGCTTATTTTTTAGAGTACAGTGCATATTACTTTATATTTTTAAGGCTCATTGTTTAGAAGAGCTGTCAATCTCATAAGGTAAGTCATGGAAGAAACGCTATAAGCTCGAAATAGAGCGTTTGAGTGTTAAATGTCGGTGAGGCGAGCCGTTAAATCCCACATTCGCCTTCGTTAATTCTATTTAATAACTTCAGTTGTTAGCATTAACGTTAAGCTAGCTGTAAATATATGAGAGTTCATTGTTTATTTTGTGTCCTCGGCTGATGATTTCGTTCAGCTGCGATTATGGTGACAGAATTACTTTTTAAGCCTTCAGTAAATCTCTGAATGTGTGAAATTAATGAATTAAGAGCTTGTTAATCTTAGCAAAATCATCAAATTATGTTATTTTGTGGGCCTAAACACACTTTCAGTTACAATAATCATCATACTCAGGTATAATGACATCATACACACCGAGCAAATACATGATTTTATAGTATCCTTTAAATTCCATATACTATATTAAAATAGAAAAATGGACCATATATATTGATGATATAATAGTGCACTCAGGGGTGTATGCAAATTATTATCCAATAAAAGCTCTCTACTTTGAGAAACCCCTCCTACCAATATCAGGTAGCAATTCAGGGTGTAAATTAAAGCCTAATTAAAATATCAATTATTCATAAATATATTTGAAATGCCCTGCCTCAAATTCCTGAAATTTCATGAGGTCTATAATGAGCCATGGACTTTTAAAATGATCTGTTTTTTTCTCAATATCTTGATGTTTTCTCTCATGCATCATTTCCATTAGCAAAATCTTCTTTAGTTTCTTTTAGAGATGCTTCATTTTACAGTTGGCCGTGTGCATTCACACTATTAATACACGGCTTGTGCCCTGAAATCCCCGTGGCCCAGATCAGCTGCTTATATCCCAGCAGGCCGTTCGATGACGGAGGTTCTGGCATGTTAAGCTCGTCGTGTGGCTTTAACAGCGTGGCGTCCCGAGGCGAGAGGCCAAAGGAAAACCGTCAAACATTTGACATTGAACGTTTCCAATCTGGATTTGGGTCAAAGGTGAAGGTTTTAGGACTGGTGTGAAGGCAGATGTTATGTGTTCTTAGTGATTGCTGCTGAAAATGCTATTATATGCGACTGACAGGCATCAATTCTCAGCGTACACTAAAAAACAGCAGTGTTTTCCAGATGGATGCCGAAGCGGAGCAGGTGGAGGAGACGACGGAAGTGATGGAGGCCACAGAAACGCCCTCGCAAGAGGAGCCTTCGTCAGACAACAAGTTCAGGTAGGACATGGTGCTGTCAAAAGTACCGACTTTGGTACTGAAATTTAAAAAATGTGAGGCTTTGAGCGCCGTTGAGCAGAATCATAAACACCTCTGATTGGCTGTTGTGTTCACGAGCTCATCGGATATGTCTCTGATTGGCTACAGTGATCAGCGCTTGAGCGTTTGAGAGCACAACAAAGTGCTTGTGTGTGTGTGTGTGTGTGTCTAAGCGCTCACTGAAGAGGATCATTGATGTATATTTACAACATGTTTTTGAAGCGCTGATCATTGTAGCCAATCACAGACATATTTGATGAGCTTGTGAACTCAATGGCCAATCAGAGATGTTTACGATTCCGGTCAAATCCTCACATTTTTTTTAATTTCAGTACCGACGTCGGTACTTTTGACAACACTAGTAGGTCACATGACCAAAGCTACTACTGTCATTGGTTATTCTCATCAATATTGCAACCATGTTTCCATCCACCTATTTTTAATCTGAATTTTGGGATGTTGCATATAAATAAGCTGGATTGAAACGTATAATGTGGATAAAAAAAGTCACTTTTTTTTTTCTCATAAGACGTGGACTGAAACAGATTTACTGTTTAAAATCCTTTAAAAAAAAAAAACCTCAGCAGAGGCTGTGATTGGATAACTAGAGTAAACAGTGGACCAATGGCATCGCAGCATCTCAAATGTTGGTTTGGTGTTTCTGAAACGCCGGAGTCAAAGTGTGTGATCAGAAAGATTCGGTTTAATTCCCTCCAGCGTTTACTGTGTCGTCTGACGCTCTGAGACACACTCATTTATGATGGAGGGAAAAACAGCCCGATTGCAGAAACGTACAGATTTATTACTGATATTCCGCACCGATTTCCCAGGAAGTGGCGATTTTGTTCTCTTGAACACGTGCTGCTTTATTCGCAAATGTTTTATGCGATATTCCAAGTTGAATTCGCAACATAGCTATTGTTATGGAGTTAAATAATGACATTGTCTTGACTCGTTTCATATTTGATGAACTTTGCGCAGTTATTGAGCTGAACTGAATCAACACTGAACTGAATAATGACTTTTTAGAGAATTTGTCTCATTTGATGAAGTTGATTGAAATAAACAGTTGAAATAAAGGTATAATGTGTCTGAGGTTCGGTTCTGGTTATTTTCAGGGGTCGTGGAATGAAGTTTCGTGGCAGAGGTGGCCGGATGGGCCGTGGGATCCGTGGTGGACGTGGGATGATGATGATGATGAAAGGCTTCAGACCCCCGGGTCACATGAGAGGAAGAGGCCGCGACGGGTTTACCAATGGATTTGGACCCATGAGGTCCTGCCGAACTGTTCTCGAGTCTTTCCTTAAAGGGATAGTTCACCCAAAAATGAAAATTAGCCCATGATTTTCTCCCATTCAAGTCATTGGACAGTGTATATGACACTCTTCTTTCAGACGAATACAATCGGAGTTATATTAAAAATGTCCTGGCTCTTCAAGCTTTATAATGGCAGTGAATGGCACATAAAAGTGCATCTATCCATGATAAAAGTGCATCTATCCATGATAAAAGTGCATCCATCCATGATAAAAGTGCATCTATCCATCATAAAAGTGCATCTATCCATCATAAAAGTGCATCTATCCATCATAAAAGTGTATCTGTCCATCATAAAAGTGCATCTGTCCATCATAAAAGTGCATCTATTCATGATAAAAGTGCATCTGTCATCATAGAAGTGCATCTATTCATGATAAAAGTGCATCTGTCATCATAGAAGTGCATTTATTCATGATAAAAGTCCATCTATTCATCATAAAAGTGCATCTGTCCATCATAAAAGTGCATCTGTCCATCATAAAAGTGCATCTGTCCATCATAGAAGTGCATCTGTCCATCATAAAAGTGCATCTATTCATGATAAAAGTGCATCTGTCCATCATAGAAGTGCATCTATTCATGATAAAAGTGCATCTATCCATCATAAAAGTGCATCTATTCATGATAAAAGTGCATCTGTCCATCATAAAAGTGCATCTAAGTGCATCTGTCCATCATAGAAGTGCATCTGTCCATCATAAAAGTGCATCTATTCATGATAAAAGTGCATCTGTCCATCATAGAAGTGCATCTATTCATGATAAAAGTGCATCTATCCATCATAAAAGTGCATCTATTGATGATAAAGCGGTTAATAAAGGTCTTCTGAAGTGAAGCGATGCGTTCGTGTAAGAAAGATATCCATATTTAAAACTTTATCAACTAAAATAACTAGCTTCCGGCAGACGGCCTACTTATCGATTTACTACATCAAATGTTTCTTAATTTATATGAAGAATGTCATATACACCTAGCATGATTTAAGGGTATGTAAATCATGGGCTAATTTTCATTTTTGTGTGAACAATCCCTTTAAATAATTTTAATGAACCCGTTTATGAAAAACGAGCTTTCTGTCTGTGTTGCAGGAGAGGCATGGGAAGGACGTGGCCGTATCCAGACATGCGTGGCCGCCGAGGTCGAGGCGGGCCGATGGGAATGAACTTGGGTCTGCCGCCACCGCCGCCGCCGCCTCCACACATGCACATGAGAGGACCTCCACCACACATGCACAGGTGTCCACAACAAACATCGGAGAAACACGGTTTATATGTGCTGCATTCAACCAAATGTGCCTTTTTTTAATAGTATCTAGGGCTGGGTTGAGTATCGATTTCTTGATTTTAAAGTCCCCCTGTAGTCAATTATTTTATCCCTTAAAACTCATCTTTGATCACCAAAATGACATTTAAGCGTCATTAATTCTTCATGCCTTAAAATATCTTGAATGTAACTCGTGCCTCATTTAGTATGCGTGGTTCTATGAATATGCAAATGAGCCCCACCTCCACTCACTCACTCACTCAGAGATCCACTGGTTGACGAGCACACGTTGATCTGATTGGTCACAAGGTCTTTTGTGACGTCAGAAACACCAGCGATTTCACACCGTGTTTTTGAGACTGTCTTTGGTTCACTGCAGTTTTAAGCAGAAAATACTCAGCAATGCTGTCGACTTATGAACTTACACATGATTAGCATATTAAAAACACCACATAGACACATAAACTACTTAAAACCTTTGATTTTCACCACAGAGAGACTTTAATCAATCATAATTTTGATGAACCACAAAACTTCTCTAAACATTATTTGTAGCGCCTGCCATCCTTTAATAGCTTTGATCCGTTTTAGAAGTCAAATTCGGTCAGTTTTATCACAAAAACGTGGGGGGGTTTATGGGATTGACTCTAAGTTTGTTTTAATTATGTCATACTTATAATATTATGTTGTTAAATGTTTAATATGTATCTGCCATGTAATAGCCGGTGATGCTGATATGGCAATAAACTCATATACTTCTACTACTAGAGACAGACTGAAAGGTTTCCACTTGGTGTAAAGTGTGTGTTTATGCTTTCAGGCACGGCCCTCCTCCTCCTCCCCCCCCACCGGGACATCCGGCCTTCAGAGGACGGCCCCCACATCCGAGGGGGCGGGGCATGATGCCGCCAGGCCCGCCCCGTTTCTTCCACCCCAGAGGGTAAGATTACACACATACACTTTCACAAACGCACATGCGAAGAAGAGTCTCTTCGGGGCGTGACAGTGCAGAACCACGGATAAAACTAAAATTACATGGGGCTTCCGCACCGGATAGTTCTAGGATCGAGCCACCAGGAGTTTCCCGGGAACTATTGATTCCCTTAGGAACGTTTTCCTGGTTGCGTTCGCAGCGCCAGTAGGAGCTCAGAAGTGACGTGAGACACGCTTGTTTCTGGGACACAGCGCTCGCATTCTCCGTGTTCACTAGTTTACGATCTGTCTAACAGCTCTGATACATCATTAGATAGAACTGTTATACATAGAGAGTAGACAGTAATGAAAAGTTATTAGCGTTTGCCGTGTGTTGATGTCTAGTGTCGCGATCTGAGCAGAAACACATGATCATGTTTCTCTCGGTCCCTCAAAGTTGTTGGATTTTCTTCTATGGCTTAAAGATTAAGATTGACAGCTCCATCTATCCCTGTTTTACATGTTCGTAGAGTTAGTTTGTGGAGTAAATATATAGGCTATAATCTGTGTTAAACTTTTTTTTTTAAATGGCGGGTGCTTGTGTTTCGCGTGCGTTCGGCCAATCAGTGAACGCTAACGTCACTGTAGTTCCTATAGCGCTGGTTTAGACCAACTCTGATATAGGAGTAAATTAGTTCCTCTAAAAGATTTCCTGGAGCTAAAATAGTTCCTGCGATGCAAACAAACCGTGAACTTCCGGCAATAGCGACCTAGCGACACGCGTCATAATCTGAAAACCACGGTATTGTACACCATAGAGTGTATAAACTTTATACGTTTATTTCGTCTGTCAACGTCGGAGTCTGATGCCCCTCCCCCTCCGCTATGTTATTAAAGCTTTGCTAGTCGAGAGCATGAAGTGTCCAACGCTCCACACTTTGTTTTTCCGGTTGAATAAGTGCATCATCTGGGTATTTAAAGTGCACTCTTTCTTTTTATAATTTTCAGTGAACAAACGCACTACTCGCATTATTTATACTACACAATGGCGTAGAATAGTGCACAAATACGCGATTTGGGACGCACTGATTGTGTATTAGTGTATAGTGCATCATTTGGGACACAGCTCATGAAAAGGTTCCTCTGGTGCGAAAGCCCCTCTAGTGCATGACACCCTGTTTTTCTTGAATTCTGTGTTTTTTTTTTAATAACGCATTTGCAAAAAATGACGAGTTTCGGCGCCTCTTGAGCACAGCAGGCCAATCAAAATGTGTGATTTTATCCTTTCATGCAGTTACCACAACGGATCGGCCCCTCCTCTGCCCCACCCGCCTCCAGGCAGGGGCCAGCGCTGGCCGGGGCCCCCTGGTGGCCGGAAGTTTTAACGCAACTAAAATCTGTAGCGTTAATGCCCACCGCTCACTCATTTCTGTCCGAACAGACTCGCAGGTCCTTTTACTGTAACAAACACGCTACCTTTTTAGTTTTTTTATATATATATATGTTACTTCATTTGAGGAAAAAATCCCGAAAAACATTTAAAGGGATAGTTCACCCAAAAATTAAATTTAGCCCATGATTTACTCTCCCTGAAGCCATCCTAGGTGTTTATGACACTCTTCTTTCAGACGAACACAATCAGAGTTATATTAAAAAATGTCCTGGCTCTTCCAAGCTTTATAATGGCAGTGAATGGGTTTTTGTTTTTGGAAGTCCATAAAAGTGCATCTATCCATGATAAAAGTGCATCTCTCCATGATAAAAGTGCATCTGTCCATCACAAAAGTGCATCTGTCCATCATAAAAGTGCATCTGTCCATCATAAAAGTGCATCTATTCATCATAAAAGTGCATCTGTCCATCATAAAAGTGCATCTCTCCATGATAAAAGTGCATCTGTCCATCACAAAAGTGCATCTGTCCATCATAAAAGTGCATCTGTCCATCATAAAAGTGCATCTATCATCATAAAAGTGCATCTGTCATCATAAAAGTGCATCTATCATCATAAAAGTGCATCTATCCATCATAAAAGTGCATCTATCATCATAAAAGTGCATCTATCCATCATAAAAGTGCATCTGATCATCATAAAAGTGCATCTGTCCATCATAAAAGTGCATCTGATCATCTTTTATAATGGATAAATGCACTTTTATGGACTTCCAAAAACAAAAACCCATTCACTGCCATTATAAAGCTTGGAAGAGCCAGGACATTTTTTAATATAACTCTGATTGTGTTCGTCTGAAAGAAGAGTCATAAACACCTAGGATGGCTTCAGGGAGAGTAAATCATGGGCTAAATTTAATTTTTGGGTGAACTATCCCTCTAAAAGCACTCTCACTCTGAGGAAGAGAAGGACACATGTTCTTAAGTTGATTTAAATTAAGTGTTTTTACTCCCTAAGTGTTGTGTATAGTCAGCGTGGTGCTATTCCTGTGAGCCTTAAACAAGCTTGTTCCTCTATTCCTAGAAAACAAGTGAGACTTTAGACCGAGAAGGGACGATGAGTATTCCTCAAGCTTGTGTCGTTGATATTTCTGTACTCCTTGGACGTCTCAAATATGGCATTTACCAAGCAGATCCCTCGATATGTTCATCTTCATGTGTAGTGCCCATGAATTAATAATGATTTAATATCATAAATGTGCAGCTACTTAGTCAAGTGAGAATATTGCTGTTAAAGTATTTGTTTCTTTTTTTTTTTGGTTGAATAATTCTGTTAAAATCATAAATACATGGATTCGTTTTAACATGACCATAGAGTAGCGCTACGATTTATACTTCTTTAAATAAATATTTCCTTGCTTTTCTATTTTAAGGCCAAGTATTTGATTCAAAATAGTAAAAAGTAAAGATAAAACCCTCTCTGTGTTGAGTTTTGAAGTGTTATGGCACATTCACGTATTGTAACTGATAAAGTCATGTGAATTTGTGAATGTAAATTGAACAGATAACAGCTTTTGACTTAGTTTTGACAAACAAAACAATAAAGTTAAGATAAAATGACCTCTCTTTTTTATTGTTCATTTAAACCAAAAGCTGAATGTCCATTTATGTAATGCATTTTTTTAAAGTACTGATCATTTCTGAAGCCAAATGGACAGCAATGTAAAGATTTTTTTTTTACATGAGCACAGAAATATTGCACAATGATGTGTTTATTATGAATACTTGCATAATAAAATGCATAATAAAGCACATGTTCTATAATTGAGTAAAGTTACATTTGAAATACACTGAATTAAAGTTGCCTGGAGGGCTGATAATTCAAGGATGTGTGCATGAAATAAATGTACTTTTATTATTCAACAGAAAAACACTTCTTGACTCATTCTAAAACTAAAGTATAATCAAGCATCATCATAGCCGGCCACGCTGTAGTGCATGCAGTGATTTTAACACTAATAGCCAAAAGTTTGGAGACACTCGATATCTTTTGTGTGTGTGTTAGAATAACAGTAACGTGATTCAAAACTGAAAACGCATGAATGGAAGAGTGTGGGGATGAAAACGGCTCTGGACGCTGATCAACCAGCTTCATCTCGGGATGCTTTTAAACTCTATAAAAGAGGAACTTCATGCTTTTCCTTGGCAACCGTTTTAGTTCTGCAAAGAAATTAATGCATTGCACAATTTAAGGTTACAAAAAATCCTTTATTTTTGATGCATGTTTGAATAACCCTGTAAGAAGACATTTTTAACAACTTTAAACGTTTAAAAAATTAAAAAACGTGTATAAACTTAAGCCATGAAAATAGCTGTGAAAGCTGGCATGAAAAACAAGAATTTAAAGGGACAGTTCACCCAAAAAAAAAATGTTTTTATTTTTTTATGTTGAACAAAATTATGAAAAATCATAATAATCTGTATCTATTTACTTCCCTAGTATTTTCTATTCCCCCCTCCATTCTATGGACGTCTATGGACACCAGTAATTGTGTGTTTGCCAACATTCATCAAAATACCTTGTTGGTCCCCATTGACTTCCATAGAATGAAAAAAATAAAAAATACAAACAAATAAACTTTTACAGGTTTAGAACAACTTTGCATTTAGATCGGATGTTTCTTCGGGATCACGAGGATCACAAATTCAGTCGGTGCGTCCAAACTTTTGACTTGTGTGAATATATTAACATAATTAATGATCTCTGATGCGAGAGCTGCAGAACATTATTCTGATTAATCCTAATATCTGTGTTGCATTCCAAATGAACACGGATTAATTTCGCAGATAATATCACCATCTAACGACTGTTCGGGATCTGTTTCTGCATATTGAGGAGTGAGACGAACACAAGGTGATGTGTAGAAGTAAACCGTAGGTTGGTTCCTCCCGAGTGTGCGGCGTCGAGCAGCAAACGTGTTCTGTGTGTTCCTCTGACTCTTCTTGTCTCCTGAAGGGGTGAGACACCCTTCTGGAAGCATCCGGACACTGTATGAGGACCATCCCGTCTGTCACTCATCTCCTCCAAGCCCCGCCCCCACGGTGAGAAGCCCCGCCCCCTCATAACAACGGTGAGTTTGTCTCTCTCTTTCTTTCTCACACTCTCTCTTTCTATCTCTTTCTCTCAATCTCTCTCTTTCTATCTATCTATTTCTCTCTCAATCTCTCTCTCAATCTCTTTCTCTTTCGCTCTCTTTCTGTTTCTCTCAATCGCTCTCTTTCTCAATCTCTCTTTCTCTCTCTTTTGCTCTCTCTATCACTCTCTCTCTCTTTCTCAATCTCTCTCTTTCGCTCCTTCTCTCAATCTCTCTTTCTCACTTTCTCTTTCTCACTCTTTTCTCTCTCTCTTTCTCACACTCTCTCTCTTTCTTTCTCTCTCTCTCTCTAAATTCTCTCTCTCTCTAAATCTCTCTAAAACTTTCTCTCTCTAAATCTCTCTCTTTCTAAATTCTCTCTCTCTCTCTCTCTAAATTCTCTCTCTCTCTAAATCTCTCTAAATTCTCTCTCTAATTCTCTCTCTCTAAATATCTCTCTCAAATTCAAAATTGATTTTATTGGCATGACTAAAAATACAATATTTCAAAAGCTTTGAATACATAGACTAATAATTAAAAACATAACTTAAATTGGTTACTTTAAAATAAGTTTCATTAGTTAAGATGAACTAAGAATGTAGAATACTTCTACAGCATTTATTCATCAGTTAATATTCATTTCAACATTCACTAATACGTTATTAAAATCAAAGGTTGTGTTTGTGAACATTAGTTAATGCACTGTGAACAACATGAACAAACAATGAACAGCTGTATATTTATTAACTGACATTAACAAAGATGAATAAATACTGTAACAAATGTATTGCTCACTGTTAGTTCATGTTAGTCGCTGCATTAACTAATGAAGCTTATTGTGAAGTGTTCCCCTTAGAACTCTTTGATCACAAAAGACACAAAAAAAAATCCCTGAAAAATATTTTATGCCTTAAAATATCTTGAATGTAACTCCTTGCCTCATTTAGTATGCGTGGTCTATGAATATGCAAATGAGCCCCGCCTCCACTCACTCACTCAGAGATCCACTGGTTGACGAGCACACGTTGATCTGATTGGTTACAAGGTCGTTTGTGACGTCAGAAACACCAGCGATTTCACACCGTGTTTTTGAGACTGTCTTTGGTTCACTGCAGTTTTAAGCAGAAAATACTCAGCAATGCTGTCGACTTATGAACTTACACATGATTAGCATATTAAAAACACCACATAGACACATAAACAAAGGTATGTAAAGGTGTTCAAAGGTAAAATAACTGACCACCCTTAATTAATAAACAAACACAACAGCCATGAATGCACAAACAAGATATGTTACATAAACGGAGACGGAGAGACATAATCCGGCAATTCTGTCCCAATAAAGATGTAACTTCACATGCATGAAATAAAACAGTCATGAATTATGTGTAGAATATAATCATTAGTCTATAGTGCCGTCACTGCATGCAGCTTTTAACACTCGTTTAAAACTCCTTAAATTATATGAACAGAGATGACACCATAAATATTGGTTATCGGCCGCATAAACATGCAAATTATCAGTTATAAAAAACTCAACATCAGTCGATCTCTACACTCTAAACTGTCTCTCATTATCTTGCAATATTTCATGTGAAAATTCAAAATTATGCTAATTCAGCTCTTACTGATGGACTGTAAAATCAGTGTGGATTGGCATAAATATACAGGTGAAACTCGAAAAATTAGAATATGGTGCAAAAGTTATAATTGTGATGATTATGGCTGTCAGCTTATGAAAACCCCAAATTCAAAATCTCAGAAAATAAGAATATTACATGAAATCAATAAAAAAAGGATTTTAAATACAGAAATGTCGGCCCTCTGAAAAGTATAATCGTGCATATGTATATAGTTATATACACTAAATATATCAGATTCACCTTTTAATTTGAATGACTGAAATATAAACTTTTGCATGATATTCTAATTTTTCGAGTTTCACCTGTAAATGCATTAAATCCCGTGTTTCAGTTTCATTGTCAATCCCTGTCAATGATCAAATGCATTTATTAATCTGAATTAAAGCTTGTTTCTGATCTGAAAGCTTCAGCTTTAAGTTTTCTAGACAAATATCAGCATCACTACATTATTTATATATTTGTGACGGTGTTTATTCATCTTTGTTAGTGTTAGTTAATAAAAATATCTTCCAAGTCCATTAAAAACATGGTGAGACTTTACAACAAATTAACATCACTTAATGCATTAATCTGAATTACGCCATATATTCGTACAGCACATTATTATTATTATTATTAGTTAATTCAAATGTTCAATTCACTGTCCATCAATGTTTACAGATATGACTTGATTTTAGGAATGCATTAGTAAATGCAAAATTAATTAGGATTTATAATTTGTTAGTTCATGTTAACGAATGAAAGATTATTGTAAAGTGTTATTTTAACAGAGACAACTTTTGATTTTAATAATGTATTAGTAAGTGTGGAAAGTAAGAAAATAAAGAAATGCTTTCTAAATGTTTTTTCTTTGTAAAGAACCATATTGTGGTTTTCACCTAAATATAAATGTTATTATTTCTTTATAAAACGTAATACAAATCATTGGGAACACCATACGTGAAGTCTTTGTGTATAACACATTATATAATTGGAGCCAAAATTAAAATGCATTATAATATTTGCAGATTCGGTGTCACATCTGAAACTGGATGTTTTTAATGCAAACGATGAATCGGTAAGTGTTTATTCATCAGATAAACAATGCATTAAAATACTCATATAATGCATAGGCTTAATTTTAAAGTGTTAAATAGTGTTTTAAAGCAGATGGTAAAGGAAACGCATAATCTCATTTGCATTATTCTGCAATGTGTGCACATCACGTTTATTAATATAGTGCTTTTTACAATAGTGTTTCAAAGCAGCTTAACAGAGATAACAGGAAAATAATTTCCTTTAAAACAAACTGAAAAATTATTCATGATATAATTTAAAGATTCTCCAGAGGGTTTTGCCACGATCTGAGGAACATCAAATTATGTGTCGTTCATCATTTTTACAGTGATGTAAAAATATTCCGACAGAAATCTCTCTAATCTAAATGTGTCCATGTTTTAATCCTGTTAAGGGAGTTGTATGATGATGTATTTGCCACATCTTGCTGTTCTGTGTTCATGGTCTCTATATGGGAGAGATGTGAGCGAACGAACTGAATCATTTGACTGTTTTGATTCAGAGGAAAGAGTCATTCGATTTGCGCTGCAGGGACACAGGATCCAGTAAGTAACATCTCATCTGAACTGCACACACACACACACACACACACACACACACACACACACACACACACACACACCCCATCTCTCATCTAATGCAGATCTAGATGTGTAGTTTGTGTTTGTCAGATGCTGATGTCACTGGTTTTCCTCTTGCATTAAAGGGATGTTTCTGCAAACCTGTCTTGGTGTTTTTAATTAGACACTTTATTAAGGCAATCTTTTGATTTTACTGCTGAAATGAAAAGTTTACTGATTTATTGAATGCTAAATATAGCACAAGTGAACACTTTGGACGTCTATATACAGATACAATCATATATTTTTATAATGTAGAGACAAAACTGACAGTATTAACTAAATAAATAGTGCTGGGCAATAATTAATTAAATCCAAAAATAAAAGTTTGTTTACATAATAAATATAATATATTATGTAAACAAACTTATTTTGGATGCGATTAATCGTTGCCCAGCACTGAAAATAAATAATAGGGGGAAAAATACATCATAACTATGTTGAATGAGAAAGTTAGCTGGTGTCTAAAGGAAAAATTAGAAAAAAGAAAAAAAAATGTATTTATGGTATACAGTTAAATTGTTCAAATATAAACGAGTTTAACGCATAACTTGACATGCCTTTATCTGGATGATATACAGCGTCTGTGTTTGTATACAGTCTTTTGGTTGTGAATGCCAGGCTGTTCCTCATTGGTTGTGAACGTCAGGTTGTTCCTCATTGGTTGTGAATGCCAGGCTGTTCCTCATTGGTTGTGAATGCCAGGCTGTTCCTCATTGGTTGTGTTTGTCCCACAGTGGATTCTGGATGTGCTCTGGGATCTTCTCCACCGCAGTCTATCGAGAACAAACACTGTGTTATAAAGGTGGAAACGCGCTTTATCCACTTACACACACTTTTAATATTGCACTTGTGTGTGTGTGTGTGTGTGTGTGTGTGATGTTGTTACCTTGGTGATCTCCATGGCGACGCCCTCCGGCAGATTACGCTGGATATACTCCAGATAAACCCGCGCGCTCGAGCCCGTTATTCCAGAAATCTGAAAGTCACAAAGATGTCGAAGTTGTAATGACCAGGCATTTTAAAGAGTAGAGATTTTTTATTTTAAAAAATATATATTATAGAATTACAAATAAACCCTTAATCTATGTATAAAAACTTAATAAATATATATATAAGTAATAAAATGAATATATAAAACAAGTGTGTATATGTTAAATTAAATATTTTTATTATATATATAATACGTGGGACAGATGTCGCGGGTGCGCGGGAGTGATGTCGCGGGAGTGAGGCAGGAGTGATGTCGCGGGAGTGAGGCAGGAGTGATGTCGCGGGAGTGAGGCAGGAGTTATGTCGCAGGCGCGCGGGATTGATGTCGCGGGTGTGATGCAGGAGTGATGTCGCGGGCGCGATGTCGCGGGAGTGATGCAGGAGTGATGTCGCGGGAGTGATGCAGGAGTTATGTTGCGGGTGCGCGGGAGTGATGTCGCGGGAGTGATGCAGGAGTGATGTCGCGGGAGTGATGCAGGAGTTATGTTGCGGGTGCGCGGGAGTGATGTCGCGGGAGTGATGCAGGAGTTATGTCGCGGGCGCGCGGGAGTGATGTCGCGGGAGTGATGCAGGAGTTATGTCGCGGGCGCGCGGGAGTGATGTCGCGGGAGTGATGCAGGAGTTATGTTGCGGGTGCGCGGGAGTGATGTCGCGGGCGTGATGCAGGAGTGATGTCGCGGGAGTGAGGCAGGAGTGATGTCGCGGGAGTGATGTGGCGGGCGCGCGGGAGTGATGTGGCGGGCGCGCGCGCGGGAGTGATGTGGCGGGCGCGCGGGAGTGATGTCGCGGGAGTGATGCAGGAGTTATGTCGCGGGCGCGCGGGGGGTGATGTCGCGGGCGCGCGGGAGTGATGCAGGAGTGACGCCGCGGGCGCGCGGGAGTGATGCGGGAGTGACGTCGCGGGGGCGCGGGAGTGACGTCGCGGGGGCGCGGGAGTTATGTTGCGGGCGCGCGGGAGTGATGTCGCGGGAGTGATGCAGGAGTTATGTCGCGGGCGCGCGGGAGTGATGTCGCGGGAGTGATGCAGGAGTTATGTTGTGGGTGCGCGGGAGTGATGTCGCGGGCGTGATGCAGGAGTGATGTCGCGGGAGTGAGGCAGGAGTGATGTCGCGGGAGTGATGTGGCGGGCGCGCGGGAGTGATGTGGCGGGCGCGCGGGAGTGATGTCGCGGGAGTGATGCAGGAGTTATGTTGTGGGTGCGCGGGAGTGATGTCGCGGGCGTGATGCAGGAGTGATGTCGCGGGAGTGAGGCAGGAGTGATGTCGCGGGAGTGATGTGGCGGGCGCGCGGGAGTGATGTGGCGGGCGCGCGGGAGTGATGTCGCGGGAGTGATGCAGGAGTTATGTCGCGGGCGCGCGGGGGTGATGTCGCGGGCGCGCGGGAGTGATGCAGGAGTGACGCCGCGGGCGCGCGGGAGTGATGCGGGAGTGACGTCGCGGGGGCGCGGGAGTGACGTCGCGGGGGCGCGGGAGTTATGTTGCGGGCGCGCGGGAGTGACGCCGCGGGGGCGCGGGAGTGAAGTCGCGGGCGTGCGGGAGTGATGTCACAGGCGCGAGGGAGTGATGTTGCACGCTCACCTCGATGTGCCGGCGGTGTGTCCTCATCTCGTACTGAGCTCGGTGCTTCTTGAAGATGTGAATGGACTTCAGCAGCGTGAGCTTGTCCATGTGTTTGGGCGGCTCGAACCTGGACAGAACAACGCTATCAGCCCTCGCTGCAACAGCATTATACATATATATTATAATATGTTTATTTTATATAGCGCCTTTCAGAAAACTCAAGGTCACTTCACAATAAAGTACAAAATAAACATGACAAAGAAACGATACAAATAAACTGATACAAATCAGTTAATAGAGTCAGGGAAACAAGTAGCAAAAAGATGTTTTAAGGTGGGTTTTGATATATATATACAGGCCAGGGTTTGAAATTAACACCAAATACAGAAAAAAATGATGTTCTTTCTACTGTATTGATCTGTCCACCTAAAACACATTTATGGTAATGAGGATGAAAGATGGATGACAGGATTTTGTATGAATAAGAAATGTATGAAATTCAAATTGTATATATATATGCCAAGCTGTCACGTAGTTAATTTGGTTTCTTTTGGCAAGTAGAAGTTCTGAATGGCCGGTAACTTAATGTAGAGGCCAAATTGGCCTGTGAGTGAAAAAGTTGATTTCAAACCCTGTATATATATATATATATATATATATATATATTTATATGCTCTATAATACTCACACTTTCTCCAGGGTGAGTCCGAGCTCTCGAGCGGCCAGAGTCACGAAAAACTCATAACTGTCCAGAACTGACCTATCGTGACCTTTGACCTCCACTGACAGCCTCTGATAGAGAGTGTCCGGCTCCTCTGAGACCTGTCAATCAAATATACATGCTTACACACACACACACACAGGCTACAAACACTGAACTTTGACTTTAATCACAGCCATATTAAACATTAGGGCGAATATAAAAGCAGATACTCACGACAGGAGACAGTGATGTGTGGATCAACCTGAAAACAAACATTTATGCCACTAAATGATGTATAACTTATATACAGTGGGGTCTGAACGCGCATTACGCTTTCAAACAGACTCAATTCTTTAAAAGAGGAAAGAGTGAAACTCAACTGACCGTGTTTTATGCTGTACTGCAACAGCCTGTGATATACAGAACACATTAAACACTCAGCAGAAGCAACAACTACTCTCATGTAGTGACAAAGAGATTGATAACCCGTATGAAAGTGTGCAGTACCTGTAAGAAGTGTCTATTAATGGTCTTTGAAAGGACGCTCGCCATGGAAGCCGCCATGTTTTCTGCCTCGACAGACGGACGGAAGTGACGTCAAAACACAGACAAGGGAAATGGCGCCCCTAACGGCAGGGAATCGCAATAATAATCCAGATTAGCCACTTGATGAAAAACTAGTTTATGTATTTGTTACGTGTAATAATTTATTGTGACTGAATAACTGTATCGCTAAAACACGTTATTGACAATAGTTTACTTCAATTCGACCAACGCAAATATTCAAACTTCCAAACACATCATTCAATTCAATCATTGAATATGAACATGAACATTATGATTACAATCTCTGAAAACCACTAAATAAATAAAGAAAAGAAAAATAAGTTTAAGTTTTGTTGCATGCTCCAATTCTAATGTATACTGGCCCATATTAAGTGAACGCGTAGAAATAAAACACTTATGAAGCATTTTGATTTATAATGCATTATGAGGAATTTCCTTCAATAAAAAGCTATGAAAACACCCCGTATTATAGTAATTTTAAGTCAATCGTATTTTTGTTTTGTTTTTCCCTCCTCCTCTTGTTCCTGCTTATTTTTATTGAAATATAAATCTGCAAAAAAAAAAATGAGACGATTCTTTATGATTTTTTTATGGCTTTATTTTGTAAAAGTTTTTTTTCTGTTATATTAGTTTTAAAAACAAAAACAAATAAATACACATCCCTTGTACACGTTCTGGAAAGAAATCACAGAGGGGAAAATCTATAATGATCATATGGTGGTCACGTGACCCAGCGCAGCGGCCCAGGCATCATCAGAATCAGAGACAGCAGCGCTAAAAACACACTCTTCTCACATCCACACTCACAGGTAAAGATCGCCACGGGTTCCTTTGGGTTTCGGTATCATCCCTAGACCGGTTCCGTTCTTCTAGCTCATCCTACTATTGTGTTTCACAGTGGAAAAACAATGAGGGAGCCCGCGAAGTGAGTGTAGCTGCGGAGCTAACAAAAGCCAGAGACGCAGAAAGGCAGCAAAGAGGGTTTTATTGAACAACGGGATGATTACAAAAGCGTTTTACTAGACGAATCAATCAAATACATGTAAAGATTGTATCTAGACGGATTTCTCAGAAGTGTCAGCTTTTAAATCTAACAAGCACGTATTGTGAGCGTATTTATGTTCTCGAGTTCATCAGGATCGATTAATACATATTTTAATTCTCAAAATATTGGTGTTGTTTTGTTGGATCGATCATAAAGCGGTTAAAAGATGCGACATTTAGGATGTGTGTGGCGTTTACTTGTGAACTAGAGCACTGAAAAAGGGATCGTTTTAAAAATATATTTCTTTAATTCTTCGTTTTGTTTTTGCTATACTGTAATTTCACGGGATTTTTCGAAATACTGAGGTGAAACGGCAAACTAAACCGCCAAGTATTCTGCTAAAAGTATTTCTGCCACCTTCCAAACACACATGTTTGGGTTTTAAACTGATAACCTCAACATCATTCGAGACTTTTATGTTGTAAGTGATGCTCATCATGATTAATTGTGCTGAATTCTGAATCGCTAATTGTGTTTATATGTCTACCGTTGTCCTCTAAAAGGAATCCCCGACGCTGATTGGCCGGTGGCTCCTCTGATGCGATGACGACACGCGCAGGAGAATCCCGTGCGCGCGCTGCTGCCACGAGCACGAGGACCGGAGCGTTTTCATCCGTCGGTGACGTCACCGCGAACGGGGCATCGTGCGTAATGACATCATGAGGTTAAGCTTCGAAGGAGGGGAAAGTTTTCTTTGAGACTTGGATATTTTCAACCTCTTTGCTGTCAGGAATCGGACACACAGGTGAATTCCTACGTGGATATCCCGGCACTTGTTGTGTTATCAGCATGATATATGTGCCTTGTTAGTAGTTTTATGCAGTTTTGCAGATGCACTGGTAGTTGTGAACAGGCAGCTGCTCTCACCTGGACCCCAAGGACCCGCCGGTGAGCCGGGTGACTCTGTGGATTTGCGTGAATCCGATCGTGCGGATATGTTTGCAGCAGTGGAAAACGGTCCCGTCCTGTGCAGCGACTCCAACATCTTGTGCCTGTCCTGGAAGGGTCGCGTTCCCCGAAGCGAGAAGGAGAAGCCCGTGTGCAGGAGACGCTATTATGAGGAAGGCTGGCTCGCCACGGGGAACGGCAGGGGCGTCGTGGGCGTAACGTTCACCTCGAGCCACTGCAGGAGAGACCGGACCACCCCACAGCGCATCAACTTCAACCTGAGGGGACACAATAGTGAGGTAGGGCGTGAGAAACATTAGATAACAAGCCTAAGGTTGTGTGATGCAGATGCAATCTCCTGCAAACCGCCTCCAGATGCAGGTTTCCTGTGGCCAGATTTGGGAAAAATGCATTTAAATAAATAAAAAATGTGATTTAAAAAAAAATAAAAATTCAAGTGCCAGAGAAAGTAATGGCTATTTTAACAACCTGCTCATATCGGTCGATCTCGTGTGAATATGATTTTTTATCTTTTGCGTATGTTTGCATGGTTAAAAATTCTAATTTGCATTAAAATTGCATAAAGAAAAGGCTTTTGCATGCTAACAAGCAAAGGAGTTTAAATGCATTAGTTCCCATGATTAAAAAAGTCATTGGTCAAAAGGTGTGAGAACCTTGCAAAATACACAAAATATTATATGCATATTATGTGTAAAGTCCCCATGAAATCAAAATGTTTGTCTGTTAGTATGAATATGTTAGCATTACTGTTATCTATAAGCTAGTGCACTCCAAAACAATCACAAAATTACATTTAGAAGATATAAGCATTCAAAACTTTTGGATTTTCAAAAGTCAAAAATAAGATTTTCTGTCCAATCAAATGCTGTCTAGAATCTGAAGCCACGCCCCCTTTATTATAAACAGACTCTGAAGCTGCGGCTAAAATCAGTCACTTGTTCACACAATTACTATTTCCTACAAATAGTATTTTTCTAATTTTCTATGATTCACAAAAGCGAAGCGTATATTATCGCGCGATTAGGAGTGTCTTCACATTTTTTTACTGTCTATGATCTCCACGAACAACAACAAAAAGGAGATGGATAATGGAGATAATTATTCCAAC
The DNA here is from genome assembly GCA_030578275.1 of Meda fulgida. Lineage (NCBI taxonomy): Eukaryota > Metazoa > Chordata > Actinopteri > Cypriniformes > Leuciscidae > Meda > Meda fulgida. The sequence continues at coordinate 899,402 of CM060619.1, forward strand.
TGATCATTTATTTATTAATAAATAATTATTAATTATAATATAAATTACAATTACTCTTGCTGCCCTGTGGAACTCAAACGCCGAGGTGTCTGTGTTCACAGCACCATCCAGAGGTGCTCTCACACACACACACACACACACACACACACACACACACACACACACACACACACACACACACACACACACACACACACACACACACACACAAACTCGGATTTAATCGCGACTAATTGTTTGCAGAATAAAAGTTTTTGTTTACATCATATATGCGTGTGTGTACTGTGTATAATAATTATGTTTATATAAATATACAAACATGCATGTATAATTTTAAGAAAAAAATCTATTTATATATGAAGTATTTATAATTATATATAATATAAATTATTTTAAAATAAAAAATGTATATAAACATGTTAATATTTTTTAAATATATACATGCATGTGTGTGTATTTATAAATACATCATTATTTTACACAGTACACACACATATATATGATGTAAACAAAATCTTTTATTCTGCAAACGATTAGTTGCGATTAATCGTTACGCAGCCCTAATGACAGCCGTTTGCAGCGCTACTTGAGGATGACAGATGCCCAGTGCACGGACTTATCAAAAAGCTGTTATCTGATTGGCTTGCGTGATAACGCATCATGCGAATTTTACGCTGGAGTTGCTGCGCGGATGCTGCGATTGTGTACGTAATCTACTCGCGCAAATAATTAAATTCGCGTTTGGTGTGAACACGCCATAAATATAGCACACAGTGCACTATATAGGGGACAGGGAACGATTCAGACAATGTAAATAAGCTTTCCACAGGTTTCACGCGATCCGCCGCAGCTTCGGTCCAGAGTCGCGACGGATGATCGAGTCGACGTGGACCAGAAAACGTATCAGATCCATTTGAATTCTGCACATAATGCTGTATTTTAAAGCGATATGGAGGAGATTAGGAGAAAACTGCGACTTTAACGGTCTCAACGGCTCTAGACAAGCTATTTTTTTTAAAGGGGAGGAGCTATTCCATAAGCCCCGCCCTCTTCCTGTTTCCGTGGAAATTACATCTTTCCAGTGAATTAATAATTCTGCTCATTTCAAGGCAATTCAGTGGGTCTTTATCTTTAAGAAACGCACTTTAGCAGCATCGAGTGAATCATAAAACGGCTCACAGACAGTGTTAATGAATAGGACATGGTCTCGTGTTCGTTGAGCCGTTGAATCATGAATAACGGGTGTGAAATCAGTCGTGGGCAGCGGTTTAATTACCCCTCCTGACAGCCGGCTGATGACGCTGGTTAATGAGATCTGTCAGGTTATGAGATATGAGATCATTAGCGATAACCATCTCTCTTCTGAACGTCGACTGGAATATGTAATTCTGCGTTCAGTTTGATCTCTGTCCTGTGTGTGAATGAAGTGTTTTGGGGTTATTATCGTTAACTAAAACTGTTAACAAATCTGTTAATTGATAAAAATCTGAAGAATATAAAGGTAACTTTATTTTACAGTGTCCTTGTTACATGTACTTACCATAGTAATAACAGTAAATTATGCATAATTATATGCAAATAACCCTCAACCAAATCCAATTAAGTACATGTAGTTGTTTAATATTATTCCGTACTTATTAAATATAAAATTACACTGTAACAATGACACCTTAATATAAAGTGTAACCGTGAGTGTTGTTTTGTTTTTTTTTTCAAGATAAAAAAAGTTACAAACATGTCTTGCATTCTCTGTGCAAAAACACTTTCTAAATGAACAGTCAAAGTTTGATCTAATCAAAAACAATGTGCTTAAAATAAAATAAAAACTAACACTCTTGCAAGTGTCCATCACATATAAAGAGAGCAAAAAATAGATCTGGGTAAAAATAAACCAGCTGTAATCTGTTCTCTGCTGGGATCCTTAACCTTGTTGCATCTTTAAAGCGTCTCGACATCTGCCTCTCATATGAAACGTATTCTCACACGCGCACACACACACACACACACACACACACACACACACACACACTCTCTAAAGTGAGGCCACATAGTGCTAAAAATAGTTTGGGAGAAAGGAGATATTAGCTGATCTAGTTTAGAGCACACAATGTGTCAACTTTTATTTATGTTCTTCAAATACGTGATAATTTGAACTCCTGTTTACGCTGCTATTGTTCATGCATTGAAAGCAGACGGTGACAAAAAACAAACAAATCATAAAGCTATTCCATTAGCCTTTATTTTCTCCTTGTGTTCCACTAAAGAAAGAAAAATAACAGATGCATGTTTGTCTGTGAGAATTCATATTTTTGGGTGAGCGATCCTGTAATCATAAGGTGCAAAGATGATTCTCATGTTTTCTACGCAGCCTTTGACTGCAAGTCTTCATGCATGTGATGCGTTGCATTAAATTTGCATCTGTATTGAGTCGCCATTGATGTCCAATGCAAAGTTGAGTCTGGAACCAATGACTTTAACTTCACATTCACAACAACACTTATTCTAACTTATTCTAAATCCGGGTGTTGTTACACCCCGACGGATGAATGCCACGTGTTTAACACGCGTCCCAACATGCGGTAGTGCGTTAATAAAGCGCAGATTTCTGGCTCTGTCTGTGGCGTTGGGCTTCTGCTGTAATCCCAGCATTTGACAAATCTTTAGTCTTATCTTGTTATGACGCTTGATCCGGCAAATCGCTGCGTCACTGTCTGTGCCGAGCAGAACGACTGATCTCAATATAGACCCTTGTGTTTTTACCCGCGTCTCTGGCATTATGGGATTGTTCACACGTTGTTTGCACACGGTGTGTGTGTGTGTGTGTGTCAGGGTTCATACAAGGTGCTTAAATATGTATTTATATATACAAAATAATTATACACAGCACACACACATATATTATGTAAACAAACTTTTATTTTGGATGCGATTAATTGTTACCCTGCACTAATTTAGTTCTTGAATTTGACTATGAAATTTAAGTTCTGGAGAATCCTTGAAAACAGCCACATTTATGAAGAGGTACTTGAAAAGTGCTTAACTTATTAAATACAATATATATATATATATATATGAAATAGTATTTTCTTTTAAATATACAATCTACGCCAACATTATATTATTAATGAACAATACTAGTCATTATAAACTTTTTATGTAATATATAATGTTGTATTTTGGATACCTTATATCTGTAATTTGAGTTTACAAAAAAAATTCTTAATAAAATACTAAATATATTGTTTGATAAACTAGATCTCTGATTGTAGTCCTTGAAAACCAAAAAGGTAGTGCTATTGAAAGTCCTGGAATTAAATTTTACAGTTAAATTTTAAAGTTTTCATAATTCACAAACCGCTCATATCGGTCAATCACTTAATATAATAAATACATTTTTATTTTCGCTTATATTATTTATTTTTATTTTTGCTGGGATTTAATTCTGCATAACAATTAAAATAATTCAAATCCCGAAATGCTTTTTGTCTTATTGGAGGCCTTTGCATGCTAACAAGTAAAGTTGTTCAAATATATTATTCTATTTAAATTAACAATTAATCGCATCCAAAATAAAAGTTAAATATATGTGTGTGTGTATGTGTATAATTACTTTGTATATATAAGCACACACACATGCATGTATACTGTATATCTAAGAAAAATGTTAGTTATATACATGCAAATATTTCTTACATATATACAGATAAAACTGCCTAACGATGTCAGTAAAGTCTTTGAGCGACGGTGACTGGCGCTGAGCTGTTCTTGCTCTTGTAGGTGGTGTTGGTGAGATGGAACGAGCCCTTCCAGAAACTGGCGACCTGTGACACGGACGGCGGGATATTTGTGTGGATCCAGTACGAGGGCCGCTGGTCCGTGGAGCTGGTCAATGACCGAGGAGCTCAGGTGAGGTCACGACCGTCACACAGCTCGCCTTCGCGTTACTGATAATCTGCTTTACAGATTTGCGCAAAACTTCATTTTTTTTCTCAAAATGTTGAGATGGTGTTTCCATTCATTGATGTTACGCGACTATAACGTAACTTTTTCCTCTCGCGATAAGTCGATTCAAAAATCACGCCGACGGATGTTGGTCGGTTTATGAACAGGTGAAACAGAACAATTTGAATATCGTGCAAAAGTTCATGTATTTCAGTAATTCAAATTAAAAGGTGAAACTAATATATTTAGTGTATATAACTATATACATATGCATGATTATACTTTTCAGAGGGCCGACATTTCTGTATTTAAAATCCTTTTTTTTTAATTGATTTCATGAAATATTCTAATTTTCTGAGATTTTGAATTTGGGGTTTTCATAAGCTGACAGCCATAATCATCACAATTATAACTTTTGAACGATTTTGTAATTTTTCGAGTATTTATTTTACATAATATTTACAAATAATTCTAAATATAATATTTGAACTTGCAAAATAAGCAGAATTATAATTTAGATACCAACTTCTTAATTATCAACATAGTGTTGGCCCAGATCCGGCCCACATCTGGAGTCCATACGTACCAGATGTGGGCCGGATCTGGGGTATTATTCACAAATAAGTTTTGAATGGTTTGGACCCGGTGTTAAATCTGGTTCCTTGAGGAGAAGCGGCTGAGAAGCATTGACTGTCGGGCGTCTGTAATTACAGTCTGGTCTGATGAAATGATAACTTTTTGTACGAAAGGCCATTATTAATGGTGTGTGTGTGTGTTTATGTGATTTATGAGGACACAAATGTGTATAATGACATGCGTATTACACTGGTATTACAACTTAAACGTGATTTATGAGGACATTTCATGAGTCCTCATAATCAAATACCTTAAAAACATAAAAAAACAATGTTTTATTAAAAATGTAAAAATGCAGGATGTTTCCTGTGATGGGTATGGTGTGTGTGTGAGATATACGCCAGCTGACCTGCTGTAGCTAATTGACCCTTTGCAGGGAGTTTGATTGACAGGCGATCTGACCAATCATAATCCGCCATTTTTGTCCGACGAAGCAGTGAAGAGTAAGTAATGTTAAACAGCCACAAAACGGTATTTGTTTAAATTCCTTAAAAAAATGACCAAATTTAAAAGTTGAGACTGTTTCATATCAAAAGTAAGCTGGTCTGTCCTGGCGGGTCTTTGCCAACGGTCAATTTGCTGTTTAATTTACTGATAATCAGTGATGACATCACGGTTTTCTCCAGAGCGGCTATATATATGTATATATATATTAATGAACTAAATTCATTTTAGGTAATTTTTAGCTGGACTGTGACGCTATTTTCCTCTAGACACAAACTTAGTTGCATTATTTTCCTGTTATCTCTGAAACGATGTGTATTGTAAAAAGCGCTGTGCCTGCGCAGGTGAGTGACTTCACGTGGTCACATGACGGCACGCAGGCTCTGATCTCCTACCGGGATGGGTTTGTGCTGGTCGGGTCGGTGAGCGGTCAGCGCCACTGGTCCTCTGAAATCAACCTGGAGAGTCAGATCACATGTGGGATTTGGACCCCCGACGACCAGCAGGTAACGACCTCTGACCTGCGGCTCTAGAAATGAAATCTGCTTGATTTTTTCCCCCAAAAATCCCACATTTTTTGTTTGATTGTTTCTGGATTGCATTTTATATTAAATTTAAAATGAATCAAAAAGCACGTCTAATTAATTAACTACTTATGCAATTTAGCAACAATTTAATTAATCAAAGCAAATATAATTAATTAACTATAAACATGCAACTTATACAATTTAACAATTTCATTATTAATAAAAGTTATAAACATAAAAATAGGTTGTTTAATTCTGTTTTAATAATCAAAATGCACGTCTAATAAATTGAAATCATGCAATTCATTCAGTTTAACAGGAATTTATTAAAAGGTTAACGAAAATTTAATTTTAGGGCCCTATTAAAATTTCATATTAAATTTTTTCCCAAATTCTGTTTTAATTTTTGTGAATTACGTTAATTGTTATAATTAATATTATCAAAAACTGTCAATTTATTAAATTTTTATAATCAAAATGTCTATTGACTTCATAAAACGTCAACAATTTAATAATTTAGTAAAAAAAAATCTTACAATAACAAGGCCCTATGAAATGTTTAATTTTTTCATACATTCGGTATTGCCTGTTTATTTGATTTAATACAAATTTATTATCAAAAACGGTCAATTTAATAAATTTTTATAATCAAAATGTGTCTATTGACTTAATAAAACTTCAACAATTTAATAATTTAGTTTAATAAATAAGTTTTTTTTACAATAACAAGGCCCTATGAAAGGTTTAATTTTGTCATAAATTCAGTATTGCCTGTTTTTATTTTTCTAGATTTAATTTAATACAAATATATTATCAAAAACGGTCAATTTAATAAATTTTATAATCAAAATGTCTCTATTGACTTCATAAAACTTGAACAATTTAATAATTTAGTAAAAAAAAAAAAAATTCTTACAATAACTAGTAATTCAATTATAATAGTAGTAGATTTGATTTAATACACATTTATAATCAAAAACGTTCAGTTGAATCAATCTTGTAAGGTGTAATTCTGCTGCTGCTCAGGTGCTGTTCGGCACGGCGGACGGCCAGGTGATCGTCATGGACTGTCACGGGCGCATGTTGGCTCATATTCTCCTCCACGAGGCCGAGGGCATCGCCAGCATGGCCTGGAACTATCCCAGCTTCCTGGTGGAGGACAGCAGCGAGAGCGACACGGACTCGGATGATTACACACCTCTGCAGGGTAACACGATCACAGCCCAATTCCTCAGCTCATGTTAACTCGTTACGTCACACGTTATGAAAAACTCTCAATGGAGTCTAGACAAAAGGCAATCACCCTTCATGAAGAACAGCTGTGCCCTGAAAACCCCAAACCCACGCCTTTCTGATGCACTATAAACACAAGAATATCTTAAAGGCCTGTGAAATCAAAATGTTACGTTTTTTAGCTTTTAGTATGAATATGTTAGCCTTAAGGTTATGAATAAGCTGTTCCAAAACAATGACAAAATTCGCATTTAGGAGATATAAGCACTTCTACTAAAATGGATCAGGGATTTTATGTCATCACCGCTTCTCATTATATCTTCTGTCCAATCAAATGCTCTCTAGAATCTGAAGCTCCGCCCCCTCTGCTATAAACACCACCTGGCCGAAGCGAGCGCTGACAGACATGCAGCAATATGTGTTGGAGTGTGTGTACGGTTGCTCAAACGCTCAAGTTTTCTTACGTTTTCAGTTCTATAACGTTACTAATAAATCCAACGTATCATCAGCGCTCGGATTCGTTTCCATGGTGCTGTCAGTCTGTGAGCTAAAGTAAACATGATTGGCTATTTGAAAAGGGGGAGGAGCCATTCAATATGTCCCGTCTCAGTGAAAATAGACCTTATTCACAGCAGCGCCATCTTTGATTTTTAGCGGGAATGAAAGCGAGGCTGTGAGGGACAGGCATGCATCTCTTCAGTGGGTTGAAATGCTATTTAATATGTTTTTGGATTGTTCTGCTGACGAATCACTGCAAAAATATCAAAAAAGACCAAAAAACTTCTCCAGGTCGTGTTTAACAGATTGTTCATAAAAGCCGAAATATGCCCAGATGTAGGCTAGCGCTGCACGATACTGAAGAAAAATGCGATATGCGATAACTCATTAAATAATGCTTAAAGTGTGTAAAATAAATTTAAATTATCTTTAAAATAAATTTAAAATGATATAATCGACATAGTTGTTTCACATTCTTTTTGTGACAAGAAAACATCCCTAAAGCTTCTGAAAGTGACCGGTGTTTTACTGAAACATAAGTGTTATTTTAACATTAGTGTGAATCCTACATTAGGGTTATTAAACAACAGAAACTGAACAATCAAATGTAAAAATAAAACACTGCTTAGTTTTCACTGTATGAATTAAATATATCCTGATTCTTATTAAAGCTACAGAAGTTATTCAGTCAGGCTTTCATGACCCAGTTATTGCAAGATATATACATTTGCGGTATTTTGATATATTGTGCAGCCCTAATGTACGCTTTTAAAGTAGCTGGAGCATTTTTAATTACTCGCATCTCTCCTCCCTCGGTCATTGTATTTTACCTCGACAAATGACGTCAGAGAAGCGCCAGTACGCTATAATCGTTATGGGCGATCACTGAACGACACATCCACTGTGATCTTTAATCGGCTGTCGGTCGAACTAACCATCACACTTCAGATTTTAGCCTTTGCAAACTTCGTCTCAGACGGCCAAACCGTGGTCAAATGTGCACGCCCGGCTTTAGTCACAGAATAATCTATTTTACAGCTCACCTGAGGGTGCATGTTGATTTTGAGCGCATGTTGGGATTGTTAGTGCGGTCAAGGGAAGAGATTTATAACCGTACGCATGCGTTTATTACTAGCGTATAAAACAAACCCATTAGTGCAATAATGCTCTGCTCTTTATTAATAAAACTAAAGTCACAGTTGTACAGCTGCATTATTTACCAGGGAAACTACAGGTTAATAATTTAAAGTAGCTTTTAGTTTTATACATCAGTGCATCCCTAGTTGTTTTTTTGTGATAACTTTTCATTATTTACTCTAACACTTCACAATAAGGTTCATTAGTTAATGTATTGACTAACATGAACTAACAATGAGCAATACATTTGTTACAGTATTAATATTAGTTAATATTAGTGTAGCAATGTTCAGGGAAGAAGGAGGCGGGAACCGGCGAACAATCAATATATAATTTATTTAAAATAAAACAAACAAACGAAAATACCGCCAGCAGCCCCTCGCGGACGACTGCTGGCTACCGAAAATAAATATAACTAAAGTAAAATACAAAAACAAAACAACTAAAATACAGGCCTGTTCCTCTCTCGATCATCAACGTCGTCGCTCCTCCTTTATGCTTCCGCTCCTCCGTGAGAGATGCGAGACCGGTGTGCTTCACAGGTGTTGCTCATTAGCAATCGCACCACCGGCCTCGCGCCGTTCTCTCACGTCCCTCGGCCGTCCTGTTCGCCACATACCCCCATCGCCCCTCACAGGCCGGGGGGTACCCACGAGGCTGTGCCTACTCCCCCCCCGGCGGCGGCGATCCCTGGGGAGTATGGACAGACAAACCGAGGGAAACGGAGACGGAAGCATGAGGAGCGACAGATCGAGAGAGGGGAGAGAGGAAAAAAAAAATTGGTCCGGTTCCCACAACGCGCTGCCATCTGGTCCCCCCACCAGCTGGCGATCTCCTCCGCGGTGCCTGGCGGCGACGCTGGGTAGCCCTCGGTGGACGGCTCGACGCTCCTCCGCCGCCCGGTGGACGGCGACGGCTCCTCGGGTGCCTTGGGCAGACGGTAGGAGTCCCCCCGCTCCCTGCTCCTCCCCTTCACTGGTGGACGGCAGCAGGCTCCGGCCCACGGCGAGCGGCGGCGACTCCTCCTCTCCCTCCCGGATGGCAGCCGCCCCTCCAATACCCAGGCGGCCGGCAGCGAGCTCGACCGTCCCACCGGCAACTCACTCCAGCGCCCCGCCTCGAGCGTCCGTGGCCGCGAGTCCCCCGCTCCCTGCTCCTCCGCTCGCTCGGCGGATGGCAGCAGGCTCCGGCCCACGGCGAGCGGCGGCGACTCGCGCACCATGCTCGATGGCACCGCGGATTCCCCACACCGGCGAGGACTCTCTGACAGCGCGTTCCTCCCTCTTCCCGGGATTCGGCACCAGTGTAGCAATGTTCAGGGAAGAAGGAGGCGGGAACCGGCGAACAATCAATATATAATTTATTTAAAATAAAACAAACAAACGAAAATACCGCCAGCAGCCCCTCGCGGACGACTGTTGGCTACCGAAAATAAATATAACTAAAGTAAAATACAAAAACAAAACACAACTAAAATACAGGCCTGTTCCTCTCTCGATCATCAACGTCGTCGCTCCTCCTTTATGCTTCCGCTCCTCCGTGAGAGATGCGAGACCGGTGTGCCTAACAGGTGTTGCTCATTAGCAATCGCACCACCGGCCTCGCGCCGTTCTCTCACGTCCCTCGGCCGTCCTGTTCGCCACAATTAGTTAATAAAAATAAAGCTGTTCATCTTAGTTCACAGTGCATTAACTAATGTTAACAAGATTTTAATAAAGCATTAGTAAATGTTGAAATTAACATTAACAAAGATTAATAAATGCTGTATAATCGCAGTTCATGTTAACTAATGAACCTTATTGTAAAGTGTTACCGTTTACTTAAATAGAAAAAAACCTGTAAACCCTTTTCTTTCTAGTGCACAGTCTGTGCATCCCTCGTTCGTAAGAATAACCCTATAAAATAACAATAAAAACATAAAAATCACCACATTGCGAAGGAAACAACCCCTAAACCCTGTTCTCCTCTGTAGTGCACAGCCTGAAGCCGGTGTTGACCGTCTGCTTCACGTCTGGAGACATCAGCTTGATGAGCAACTATGATGACCTCTCACCTACGCTAATACGCACGGGCCTCAAAGGTTCTTCTTCATATATTTCATCGATTTATTTAGTCTTTACAGCAGAATTTATAATTGATGAGGAAGTTTGCATCATTGATTTTTGTTATTTTACTGTGAAGCTGCTGGGAAACAATCTGTTGTATTAGAGAGCAGAATGATGTCTATTCAAATGCAAATTGATTTCCTGTGTCGAGTCTGTATTTAGACATCAATACACTGATGTAAATGTGAATGATCAATGTTACTTTGCTATTTTTTTTAAAGTGCCCCATTTTGCTATTTTAAAGGTTCCTAATTTTGTTTTAAAGGCTCCTACAGTTTTCACATGCATCCAAGATCAAAAAACACTTTAATTTCCTCTTAATATCTATTTCAGCATCAGCTCTTTTCTCTCAGTGTCTGAAACGCTTCGTTCGGAGATTCAGTCTCTCTAAGCCCCGCCTCTCTGAGAGCTGCTCTGCTGTGATTGGTCAGAAAGCAAACGCTCATTATCATATCTGAATCTCAGCTCTTGATCACAGTGATACTAACAGTGACGATGGCGTGGGTTTTACCGCATCAATCTCAGAAAACACGAACTCTCCAGTCTCAGATACACTAGTGTTTGAGGGCGGAGCTAAGACGCTGCTCAGCCAATCAAGACCAGAGGCGGGGGTTATGCAAATTAGCTACATAGAAGTGAATTCGCTTTTATTAGTTACATTGTGACAGGAAGTGAGACTGGAAGTACTGACGACTTGGTTCAGGAATACAATAACTTTATTTGATCTTTTGACTCATTTTCAGTCGTTTCAGACAATAACTTTATTTGTCATGAACTTTGATCTTTGAAACTTTTCAGAGCGTTTACAATAGTAAAATGCTTTATTACACACTGCATGAAAGGGAATATTTATCATTAATATATACGTTTTAGTGTTCACACTTTACAATAAGTTTCATTCGTTAACATACAATTAGCTGCATGTGAGACTGGAATTACTGACGACTTGTTTCAGGCAGTTCAGAATCGCTTATTTCTTTTAGGAGACGATAACTTTATTTGATCTTTGAAACTTCGCAGACCTTTTACATTCACAAACCGCACTGCATGAAAAGATCATATCCACAAAAGCATAAAAGGGGCACTTTAAATGTTTTTACTGATGATAAAATGATGTAGAAAGTACTCTTTTCTATACCAAAGTAATGTGTGCGTGTGTGTGTGTGTGTGTCAGATGTGGTCGTGCAGTGGTGCTCTCAGGGCGACTTGCTGGCTGTTACCGGGATGGAGAGACTCGTAATGACCTCTGACCCTTCCCAAGTGACCCGAAATGCCATTGTTAAGTTTTACAATGTTAGTGGTGAAAACATTTATTCACTGGAAACGCCTGCTCAGGTGAGCGTTTGCTCATGTAAACACACACACCTTTACACTGACTGTTAGAAAGCATTTGCACGCACTGAAAGAAATGGCGTAATTTTCACAATTACCAAGAAAAAGAAAGTAACACATTTAATTAAACCTGAATTTAAGTAAATACTTTCCCCTCTTATAAAAATCATAAAAATGTCAACATCTTTTATTTTTGAAACAAATGTGATTGCAAAAATGTTACGTTTAAATGTACGCAACTACAACTTCTGAGAAAAGGGTCAGTAGCAATTTTTGGTTTTGTTCATCTTTTTGTAAGTCGATGTGTAAAAAAGTTGCATTAGCAATTAAAGAAAAGAAAACAACCTTAAGCAAAACATGGTCAGGTCAAAGTGCCTTTGGTCCCTCATTTTTACTGGTACTCCTCACTTAAATGAGCTATAGTGTCCTGCACACACAAGAAAAAATATATTATATATATATAAAAAATATAAAAAATTATATCTGAATCATTTTTGGTTTGCCTGTAGTAATACACTATAGGGCTGTTACCAATCAAATTAAATCATTTACACTAAAAAATAACAACTCCATTATATAATGTTATTAGATTGTTTTGAATATACAAATGAGAAATATTGGAAAGAATGATGCTTTTAAACATGTAACTAAACTGCCAGTAGGTGGTGGCAAGTGACCGTCTTAAAGTTATTGTATCAGTTATTGAATCATTTATTCAAACGATTCGTTCAAACGACTGATTCGTTCAGGAATGAGGCTGTTTTTTATGAGTGAGTCATTGAATCTTTGACTCAACCTTTTCATTCAAGAATGAGGCAGTTTGTTTATGAACGAGTCATTGAATCTTTGACTCAACCGATTCATTCAAAATGCTGAATCATTCAGTAATGAAAACACGGTTGGTGTGAGATGCTTTGTGATTCTACTGCGATCTTTAAGAGTTATTTTTTGGGTTGACTGTATGATCGTGTGTTTCTGCGTGTGTATTCAGAGGCCGATCAGTACGCTGTGTTGGGGCCATCGAGACTCGCGTCTGTTTCTGGCTTGTGGCCCGGCGCTGTACGTGCTCCGCGTCGAACACCGAGTCGCCAGCCTGCAGATGCTGTGCCAAAAGGCCATCGCCAGTGCGGTTCACGAGGAGAAAGACGTCGCCAAGCTCAGCATGCCCTCTCGCCTAAGCACATACGTGTCTTCTGCCTTCGCTCCCACCGTTAAGGTACAAACTTAAGATCCCTTGCATTTTACAGGTGCAAAAAATGCTTTTCTTACTTAGTCTTTTTGTCTTGTTTCCAGTGCAAATACAAAAAAATTCTGCATTTACTAGATGAGTAAAATGACATACGATATTATGTCCTGTAATAAGTAATATCCTTAACAATGGCTTCCCATTCTTCCTTTTTGTCTTTGTCTTTCCCTCTAGCCTCCCATCCCAGATCCCAACAACATGCGAGACTTTGTTAGTTATCCAACAACAGGTAACGAACGTTTGCACTGCACCATGAAGCGCACCGAGGACAACCCTGAGGTGGGCGGCCCATGCTACACTTTATATCTGGAGTATCTAGGAGGGCTTGTTCCTATTCTGAAAGGCCGGAGGATTAGCAAACTTCGCCCTGAATTTGTCATCATGGACCCAAAGACCGATGGGAAAACAGGTGTGTTTATAAGTCAAGTCAAGTCACCTTCATTTTTGTATATTTACGTTTTTTTATTAGCGTAATTATAACATTTCCTTACATTTGGACGATATCTGAAATCTTAGTAAAGACATTCAACAATTGGGGTATATTGGCTGAAAGATTTTTTTTTTAAATATGAATTATAATCCATAATTGTAGTATCCAAAATTATAAGAGAAAGAAAAAGGGGACATAAGACATCAATTGTTGTAACAATATAGTATGCCAACACAGTATTACAGTTTTTTTTGTAATTCAGTAAGCTGTATAGTTATATATTAATTACTCTGCCGGTAGTTTGGGTACCAGATCCGATCAGTTTTGACCTCTTGTGTGTTTTTTTTAACTTTATACAAAAGAAAAAACTTGAGGATGATGCATTTTACTCTAGAAGTGCTCTCATTCCCAATATGGGTATTTCTTCTATTTTTATTCCTACCATTACTTCTTTCATTCCTTAAATCCTTCGTATCTCTATTTATTCAATAATGCGTAAGATTTCCCTACTTTTCTTAAAAATATTCATAATTTCTATACTAGGTCTTGTCTTAGAGGGAGAATGTAGTCTATCCATTTTCCCCATAGCTTGACAAATTTCTTCATTTATATAGCGCCTTTTACAATGTAGATTGTTTCAAAGCAGCTTTACAGAGATAACAGGAAAATAATGTTAAAATGAAACTAAGCAAGCCAAAGGCGACATATACAAGTACATGTGATTGGTTTTGACCAACTGTACCAAAATGCCACTTTGTATTCCAAGACATGTGGAATTGTTATACTTACTAAGGAGTATAAATGTGATATTTCAGTGGTGTCTGTAATTGTGTGATGTATTTTGTTTATGTGGAGAAAATCAAAATAAAGTAAGAAAAAAAAAACTGTACCAAAATGCCATACTGGCTCTTGTTCCTCAAAATGTTTCCTTATCACAGATGAAGTCTATGGCAACAACTTCATCCCCTCCATGATTGACAGCTGCAATTGCTCAGATTCTAGTGACATTGAGCTCAATGATGATTGGGTTGGAAAGAAATCACCAAAGATCTCCAGAGGGAGCAAGTCTCCCAAACTTCCCAGGTAATGCATGTTTTTTAGATTTGTGAGAACATTGTTAGACTGTATTGCTTTTCTTAAAGTCCCCCTGTAGTCAATCCTTTATTAAAACTAATCTTTGATCACCAAAATTGCATATTTAAAAAAGTCTTTATGCCTTAAAATATCATGGTTAATTTGACACCCTTGCCTCATTTAGTATGCGTGGTTCTATGAATATGCAAATGAGCCCTGCCTCCACTCACTCCCTCACTCAGAGATCCACTGGTTGACGAGCACACGTTGATCTGATTGGTTACAAGGTCGTTTGTGACGTCAGAAACACCAGCGATTTCACGTGTTTTTGAGACTGTCTTTGGTTCACTGCAGTTTTATGCAGAAAATACTCAGCAATGCTGTCCACTTATGAATTTACACATGATTAGCATATTAAAAACACCACATAGACACATAAACAACATTTAAAAGCTTGATTTTCACCACAGGGGGACTTTAACTTGTATAAGTAGAATAACTGCATTCCACTTAATGTGGCTAAGCATTGATAATTTCATTGAGATGCAAAACATTTGCAAGCTTTGATCATTTGTAACAATAAATGCATCCTGCTTTCCTAAAATACAGTACCATGAAACTTCAGAATTGCATAAAAAACACTGTTGTACTGCATGCTGCTACAAACTCACCTTGAACTCTTTTCTTCGTTTGCTACCTTCTCTGTAGAGACTTAGTGTGTCCCTTTACCAACAGGATAAATATAGATCCCCGTAAGTCCCCCAAGATCTCCCGAACCACGCAGGAAATATCCCGATCGCCACGGTTACCCATTCGCAAGCCCTCCATTGGCTCTCCAAGTCTGACCCGGCGTGAGTTTCCCCTAGATGACATCACGCAGGTACTGGATTTTTTTAAGTTATACACCACATTTTGTAAAAACATCTCTATATGCATTAGCACACTGAATGTTTCCCTCTTCATTTTTATGTCTCCTTGCTTTGTAGCACAATTATCTCGCGCAAGTTACATCTAACATATGGGGAACAAAGTTCAAAATTGTGGGGCTTGCAGCATTTTTGCCTGCAAATCTTGGTGCAGGTATTGTATTTTTTCAGTAATATGGACCACAAGATATGTGTTTATTAGGGGTGTAACAATATATCGTGTCACAATATATCGCAATACAAAACTGCGACATGTATCGTGGATAGTTCACCCAAAATGAGCAATTCTGTGTGAAAAAAAAAAAGTTTATAGCGTTTTAGTGTCAGTACTACATTAAACTACTAAATATAATGTATACTTTGGCAATGGGGGAATATTTGTGGATCCTGGTAATGCCAAATGTCTGATGTTACCAGTAAAAATTGGCCTATACATTATTTTAAATATATCTAGTCAAGAGACAGAGTGCATATTCAGCTTTAGAATCATGAATATTTGTATTCTGGTGTCTCTATTGTCCTGTCCATTGGGTTTCCAGCACCAAGTCCTAGCCTATTCATTTACACCCACAATAACATTTTAATCACCAGTACAATTTTTGATAAGCTTTAACAATTGTCTTGGAGTATTGCAATAATATCGTATCGTGACATGAGGGTATCGTTACACCCCTAGTGGTTATACAAAATGTATTTATACATCCCACGTTGCCTAATTTAATATATATTTCCCGTCTTACTAGTTATCTACAAGACTAGTTTGCTTCACCTCCAGCCCAGACAGATGACCATATACCTCCCTGAGGTGAGGAAGATCTCAGTGGAATACATTAACCTACCTATGTTTAGTCCTAATGTCTTCAGTGAGGATGAGGATGACTTGCCGGCCACGGGAGCATCAGGAATCACTGATGATAATCCAACTTGCACTGTCAACATACCTATCGCCCCCATACACAGCCCTGCCCAAGCCATGTCCCCAACACAAAGCATCGGCCTAGTCCAATCCCTACTAGCCAATCAAAACGTCCAGTTGGATGTATTATCCAATCCGACTTCAACTGTGGCACCACCTGGAGTTTCGGACCAAGGACAGCAGGACAATGTGCTCACGGCACAATATACCGTTCCTGCAAGGTATTCTAGTCCTGGACAGGTCATATTTGGAGGAATGGATGTTGGTCGGCTTTTAGTTGTTCAATCCCAACAACAACAACAGCAGCAGCAGCAGCAGCAATCACAACAACAACATCAGTTGCAACAACATTATCAACAACAGCAGCTACAGCAACAGCTTCAACAATATCAACTGCAGCAACAACAGTTATTGCAGCATCAGCACATGCAACAACAGCAACAGCAACACATGCAACAGCAAATCCAACAGATGCAGCAGCAACAGCAAATGCAGCAACAGCTTCAGCATCAAATCCAACAGCAACACATGCAAATGCAACTTCAGCTACAGCACCAGCAAATGCAGCAGCAGTTGCAACAACAACAGCATCAGATCCAAATCCCCGTTCCAACTTTGCCCTCAGGTCAACCATCATGCCCAGCCATTCAACATCCCCAAACTACAATACAAGTCGCTCCCCCTTCAGCAGAGCACAGTACAGAGCGGGTGGAGCACGAGCTCCTGCTTAAAATCAAAACGACTCGTTCTGCCCCACAACTGGCTGAGGGTGATGCTGTGGTTTTTACCGCCCCTCTGGAGATCAGCAAAATGAACCCGCCTCCTCCGTACCCCGGCACGGTTTTAGCCGCTGCTTCTACAAATTCCACCTCATCGGGGAGCAACACGAGCACTCAATCCTCAGGGGACGTTTGTCTAAAGAAAGGGGATCTGACTCTGTATCCAACCGGTGCACAAGCAACCCAGTACCAAACCCCATTGGGCTACGAACGCATCACCACGTTTGACAGCAGTGGAAATGTGGAGGAGGTGTGCCGTCCGCGCACCAGACTAGTTTGCAACCAGAATGTTTACACGCTTCAGGGCCCGGGAAGCTCTGCAACCCTCAGGGTCTCGTCATCTTCCTCTACTGTTGACGGGAAGAAGGTGCAAATGCCCTACGCCTCAGCCACGTTAAACCGTCTCACTGTGCCAAGGTACTCTATACCAAGCGGAGACCCGCCTCCTTACCCTGACTCAGCCAATCAGGTTGGAGGAGGGCGTAACCCTGGCCAGAGATTGGACAGCAGTTTGATTCATGCTACCTTGAGGCGAAACAGTAGGGAAGCTGCGCTAAAGGTTTCCCAGATGCTTGATCCCCAGAGGACTCTCCCCTCCAAGGCTAAAGCTAATAACCTGTCCGCTTCGTACCAACCGAGAGGACCGACGGCTCTTTATACATGCAGTCAATGCAGTAGTAATAATGGGATTAGCAGCGGGGCCTCCAGCAGTGGGAGCAATGGAATAGCTGGTGGGACAATCATTAGACAAGATTTCCCACCTTCAGGGGGTGGTGCGCCTCACAGCACTGTTATAGTGCACTCGAACAGTGCCTCGCCTTTGCCTTCCCAATCCTCCTACAATTTGCTCAGTATGGATGGAACCAGTGGCAGTGGAAACCGAGACCGAACTGAGTACATCAACTCCGCCTTTACAGAGGACGAGTCATTGAATCAGTCTCTACGGCAAATGGCTCTCAACACAGAGGTAGTGAGTTTGACAGTCAAACGGCCGCCTCCGTATCAATGGGATCCATCCGCGACTGAAGAGATCTGGGTTCCTCAAGAGCGTACAACGACTCTTCCCACTTCTGGAGTCCCTCCTGCTTCCCACAAACCTCCTCCACTCGTTCTCAGCCCCACACAACATCTGGATGTTTCCCGACTCCCGTTTGTCCTCTCGCCCAAGTCTCCGACAAGTCCTAATGTCACAACTTTCCAACAAGCAGGACCGTATCAGATTGCATTACCCTATCCAACAAGTGCAGGCTATAACGGTCCCCCATTAGCTTCTCCACGTCCCCAATCTCCCAAAGAGTTGGGCGCTCCTCTTCCCTTTTCCCAGCAAGATCAAGCTGTGGTCTTGCCGCCTGGCTATCCACCAAATTTGCCTAACCTTGCTTGCTTCCCACCAATGTACCCTGGGACGACGACTTGTTCTAGTTTACCGGTGACTCCCATTTCTCTTCATCCATGGGGTTCTTATAATCCCTGTCCACCTTTGCCAAGTCCTCAAGGTCCTGCTCCTTCCCTTCCACCAAAGACTTCCCATATGTTGGATAAACCTGTTCTTTCTCCTCCTCCTCCTCTTCCTCCTCAACCACCTCCTCTTTCTTCACCACCTCCAGATCTCCAAAATGCGGTCAGTCCACCGGAAGCTATCGCTGAAGCCGGGGAAGGCTTTCAAGAAGTGCTTTCGCTCAACGAAAGCCCGGTTCCTCAAAGAGCGGATAGGTTTGGAAAGAAGAACCGAAAGCGGTTGGAAAACAGTCGGACAGATGAAGCCAGCGTTCCCGCAATGACAGAAGGAGGAGGCAACAAGTCTAAAAAAGAGGGTCGTGCCCTTGGTGACTTCAACTCGCTTATCTCAAGCCCGAGATTAGGTGGACGAGACAAGAAGAAACCAAAAGGCCAGAAAGAGCAGCTGAAAGCCAAAAAGCTAAGCAAGTCCACTACGAACGAGTTCCAGGACAGTTCGGAAAGCGAACCGGAGCTTTTCATCAGCGGAGATGAGCTGATGAACCAGAGCCAGAGCGGGAAAAAGAGCTGGAAAACAAAAAGAAACTTGCGTGCGGGAGGATGCGAGCTGGATGAAATCAAATGTCGAAAGGCTAACGAGAAAGAGGACCGTGGCCTCGGGAGCCAGGGGTTCGTCTACATCATGGCAAACAAACAGCCTCTTTGGAACGAAGCCACGCAGGTTTACCAACTGGACTTCGGAGGAAGAGTCACGCAGGAATCCGCAAAGAACTTCCAGATTGAGCTCGAGGGGAGACAGGTACACAAGACCTCTATTGCAGGGCTCCACATTAACGCTTGTCCGGGTGCATTTTTTTTTAATGTGAATGTTAGAGAGGATTTGATTTGCCCGATCGGACAAGTAGCCTGATTAAAACAGCCAAAAAAAAAAAAAATTAGTGCTGGGCAATGATTAATCGCATTCAAAATAAAAGTTTGTTTACATAATATATGTGTGTGTGTGTGTACTGTATAATTATTTTGCATATATAAATACACACATATGCATGTACATTATTTAAGAAATATTTGCATGTGCATAATATTTATACATTTATATTATATATAAATATTTTAAATAATAAAACATTTCTTAAATATATGCATGCATGTGTGTGTATTTATATATACAAAATAATTATACAGTACACACACACATATGTAAACACAAACCTTTATTTTGGATGCGATTAATCGTTGCCCAGCACTAAAAAGAAATAAAATAAAACGAAATGAAAGCAAATAAACTGTGATAATGTGAGAAATATTGAAGCTGTCTGAATAAATTTTGGTTTTTAATTGAATTTATTGATCAAATTTATATAACAAATTAAATATAACAGATATAGCATCCTATTTTGTCTAGACAAGCAACTTTTCTACTCTGACAAGCACATGACAAGGCTTTGCACACCGAGTCATAATAAAAAATAAATACGACCTCACGTTGTGTAAATCACGCCTCCGAAACTTCCGTCCATCATAAAAAAAAATCGGATGCGTTTTTCTCATCCGTGGCATTTTTTACGTTTTTGTGTCAATTCAGAGCCACCGAATTACGATTACGAAATCTCAGTCTCGGTGTGCAAGGACCTTTAAAGGAACACGCTGACTTTTTAGGACTTTAGCTTATTCACCGTATCCCCCAGAGTTAGATAAGTCCACACACACCCTTCTCATCTCCGCCCAAGTAGCAGTGCTTCGCCTTAGAGAATATAGTTCCCAGTATGTGTACGGTTAAAAGATGCCTGACCTTGTTATTTGTACACACTGTGACTATACAAATCACAACATATAAATAGGAAAATGTTGGCGTATTTTGTCACTTATTGGGAGCAGTATGCTAGCTAAAGCCATTTACTTCAAGTCTTTGTGCTAAGCTAAGCTAGCGGTGTGTGTGTCAGTTACGGCACGCACAGAGATGAGAAGGGTGTGTGTGGACTTATCTAACTCTGGGGGATACGGGGAATACGTGCGTGTTCCTTTAATGTCGAACCCTGAATTGCCTTTTATACAAGCTTTAGTTGCAGTTTCGTTTGCTAACTTCTAGCCTATTTTGCTCCGTCTAGGTGATGCAGTTCGGAAGGATCGACGGGAACGCGTACATACTGGACTTTCAGTATCCCTTCTCAGCTGTGCAAGCTTTTGCTGTAGCGCTCGCTAATGTCACCCAGCGCCTCAAGTGATCGACTGGGCATGAACATTTTAGCCAACAATACCATTTCTTTCTTTTGCTCTCTAGTTTTTTTGTTTTTTCCCAGTTTAAGATGCAGTACTAATACTTGAAAATTACATCTGGGAAGTAATTGCCACATTTTCCAAGTGTTAGCGGTACTACTGGGCACTGAAATCAATTGCTGTACAACATACTGTCATTTACTAATTTTTGTTGTTGTTGTTGCATAAGATATTAATGTTTGTCAAACTCTGAGGAGGTCATATCTAAACCCACTTCCAGGGGCTTTGCTCTTGGAGTTCAATTGCCAGCATCTGATTTAGATGCTTTTTGGCTTGCAGTCATAAAATGCATTTTATTAACGAATAGTAAGACTGAATATGCAGTCTTGTAGCTGTATCTCTTAGGATGGACTTGCTTTGGCAGACAGAAAACCCTGAATAAGCTCAACGGTCAAACCATTGATGCTGTGTTCATTAGCACTCGAGATGTTTTTTTAGTGAATAATATTTTTTTTTTTTTTTTTTTTTTTTTTTTTTTACTGCCCTGCATGTCATTTTATATTAGATTTTTTTTTTTTACCGTCTTTTTCATTCTTCCTGATTATGCATATATTTCCTGCTAAGAAATAGCCTAGGTGGGTAAGATGTGCCAATCAGAGCTCACATCCCAAACAAAAAAAAAGTGACTGCCCCCTGCTGACGCTTCTGTGAAGTGATTTTGTGTAATGGCTCTCAAAGCCACATTTAATCCACCTCAACATGTGCACACAAACAAGCAACAGGAGATATTTTTCTACCGTCTTACAGCAATGTCATTTCATACCTATTATTATTATTTTTGGGGGGGAAAATGCTCTGTTTGTGCGACACGTTTTCTTATCAGTGCTAAGAATATCACCGTGTTCGATAAAAAACCTTGTAGTACGATTAGAAATTCAGCAGTAGGTTTGAGGAACAGCTATGAGAAATATATCATTCAGTACCGCACGATACATGGAGGATTATGAATATAGGGAGACACTTGATGCTTCATATCAGTAAAACAAGCAAGTGATAAAGAATACAGCATGAATAGACAAGTCCCAGAAGAGAGCGAATTCAATGGGTCGGTCATTACATTTCAATTTTTAGTGGATCAGATCAGTGTTTTTGAGAGAGTTAGTCAGTATTTGTGATCAGAACCATTACAGCATAACACACATTGCATTTGCGCGTGTCTTATGTCTTTGTAAAGAGTGTTTTTTGGGTTAATGTGGTGATTCATTTTGGCCTGGATTCCTTTCCGATGGTGAATTGAGAATTATTTTGTGTTGAGTTTATTTATTTATTTATGTCTTCTTTGTTTAATTGTGCAATATTGTCAAGACTAATGCTTTCTTTATTACGGTTGAACTTCTCAAGACGGCAGTTCATGATAAACACGTGGCGTTTAATCCACCTTTTGTAAGTGTGTGAACATTATGTATAAAGGACTCTTCAGCTTGGTGTTGTGTGTGTGTAGGTGTATGAGGAGGGGATGGCGGTGTAATTTGAAGGTGATTGTGGTTGAAGGTGTAGCTTGTAGTGAAGTGACCTTGGATGGGTTTGTCACGTGTGTTTTTTGTGAAAACCAGATCAGCACAACCCTTACAATGAGAGAAATGCTATTTAAAACCCTCTTTCTTCCCTCCGGTCATTAAAAAAAAAAAAAAAGTGTTTATCAGAGGCGTCCAGGACTTTTGTCGCATTTGAACCACGAATACACACCAAAAAAAAATGTTGTGGTCGAAATTTAAAAAAGGATCAAATCTTTTTCTCGCGGGCCAATTTGGGTTTGAGGAGTTTTGTGGTTGCAAGTTAAAAAAGTAACACATCCTTTGAAAAAATATTTGACCTCCATAGGAATGAATGCGAGGAATGCTTCAGTACACATAGAAACCCCTAAAAATGCTCAAAATTATTGTATAATGTCTACAAGTGTATCTGAGTGCACACTGAAGGGACTGGCTTTAGGACCCAGAGGAACAGCTCATTTACTGCATATAGAGATATAAGCACATCTAGAGTCATGAAATATCATGTGTTATTAATATTGTCAACAAGAGGTCGACAAAGACTCTCTGTAAAATATTTAGAGCTGAATTAAAAGGGTTATGCATGAGATTTTGAATTTAAGTTGAAAGAATGTGAGGAATGTACGGAAGCGTATTGCATTCACTTGAGGAAAAAAATCTACTGTTTTTCTGAATTAACGAGTTAATTATCTCAGAATTACAAGATAATTTTAGTAACTCATTAATTCATAAAAACAGAGTGAAAAAAATGGTTTTCAAGAAAAAATGATCTCATAATTCTGAGATATTAACTCGTTAATTCAGAAAAACAGATTTTTTTCTTCAAGTGTTTTTTTTTCTCATGTGCGTAAATAACTTTTTTATTTATTGATCAAATCTATCAATTTAAAGAGAAAAAAATCTCCCAAAAAAATGCTTTAAAAAAATGCGCTTTCTGAAAAAAAAAAAAAAAAATGGAATTCTAATTATAATTCGTGTCATGTTGCCCCGCGAGGGAAAGATGAGTTAAATGTTACATCACGTTCTCCATGCGTGTCTCGACCACGTGCTGATTTGATTGATGGACTTTATTGTGTTCGGTATTTGTAGGAATAGGTCAAAAAGATGCTTCGGGGATGAAGGACAAACGCACCGA
>CM060619.1:930489-945489 GCA_030578275.1 Meda fulgida
AAATTCTTTGATGAATAGAAAGCCCAAAAGAACAGCGTTTACTTGAAATATTATCTTTTGTAACATTAGTAATGTCAGCAAATCCTCATATTAGAGTGATTTCTGAAGGATCATGAAAGACACACACACACACAGACAGACACACACACAGAGACAGACACACACAGACACACACACAGACAGACAGACAGACACACACACAGACAGACACACACAGACACACACACACACAGAGACAGACAGACAGACACACACACAGACAGACACACAGACAGAGACACACACAGACAGACACACACACACAGACAGACACACACACAGACACACACACAGAGACAGACACACACAGACAGACACACAGACAGACAGACACACAGACAGACAGACAGACAGACACACACACACAGAAAGACACACACACAGACAGAAAGACACACACACACACAGACAGACACACACACAGACAGACACACACACACACACAGACACACACACACACACAGACACACAGAGACACACAGAGACACACAGAGACACACAGAGACACACAGAGACACACACATTCCTGTAATTTATAGAGAGATTTATGATGAAATAATGCAGCCTTGGTGAGCAGAAGAGACCCTTTTAAAATCATGAATGGAGATCTTTGACTGTAAGAGTGTAAGAGTGTGTGTAAGCGTGTAAGAGTGTAAGGGTGTAAGCGTGTAAGGGTGTAAGCGTGTAAGCGTGTAAGCGTGTAAGCGTGTAAGCGTGTAAGGGTGTAAGGGTGTAAGGGTGTAAGCGTGTAAGCGTGTAAGCGTGTAAGCGTGTAAGCGTGTAAGGGTGTAAGCGTGTAAGCGTGTAAGAGTGTAAGCGTGTAAGGGTCTAAGCGTGTAAGGGTGTAAGGGTGTAAGCGTGTAAGGGTGTAAGCGTGTAAGCGTGTAAGCGTGTAAGGGTGTAAGAGTGTAAGGGTCTAAGCGTGTAAGGGTCTAAGCGTGTAAGGGTGTAAGGGTGTAAGCGTGTGAGGGTGTAAGCGTGTAAGAGTGTAAGCGTGTAAGGGTCTAAGCGTGTAAGGGTGTAAGGGTGTAAGCGTGTAAGGGTGTAAGGGTGTAAGGGTGTAAGCGTGTAAGCGTGTAAGCGTGTAAGGGTGTAAGAGTGTAAGGGTGTAAGCGTGTAAGGGTGTAAGGGTGTAAGCGTGTAAGCCTGTAAGCGTGTAAGCCTGTAAGGGTGTAAGCGTGTAAGGGTGTAAGGGTGTAAGCGTGTAAGGGTGTAAGCGTGTAAGCGTGTAAGCGTGTAAGGGTGTAAGGGTGTAAGCGTGTAAGAGTGTAAGCGTGTAAGGGTGTAAGCGTGTAAGGGTGTAAGGGTGTAAGCGTGTAAGCGTGTAAGGGTGTAAGCGTGTAAGCGTGTAAGGGTGTAAGCGTGTAAGCGTGTAAGCGTGTAAGGGTGTAAGCGTGTAAGGGTGTAAGGGTGTAAGCGTGTAAGGGTGTAAGCGTGTAAGGGTGTAAGCGTGTAAGGGTGTAAGCGTGTGAAGGGTGTAAGGGTGTAAGGGTGTAAGCGTGTAAGGGTGTAAGCGTGTAAGGGTGTAAGCGTGTAAGAGTGTAAGCGTGTAAGGGTGTAAGCGTGTAAGGGTGTAAGCGTGTAAGGGTGTAAGCGTGTAAGGGTGTAAGCGTGTAAGGGTGTAAGCGTGTAAGGGTGTAAGCATGTAAGGGTGTAAGGGTGTAAGCGTGTAAGCGTGTAAGAGTGTAAGAGTGTGTGTAAGCGTGTAAGCGTGTAAGTGTTGTGTCCATGTTTTCTCAGACCGGCCCGTTCAACCTCAAATCTCAACCGCTGACCAACTACAACCAGCAGCTCTGGCTCACATGCTTCATTCAGCTGAACAACAACAGTGAGAAACAGCTTTCTATTCAGAGTATGGTATATTATAAAAAGGGCTATATAAATACATTTGACTTTAAGTTTAGAGATTATAGTTCAGATATAAACACTGATGTCTAAGGTAGTGATCAAAATGGTGTAAATCACTTTTGAAAGTAACGTGACGTTTCAAAAAAAGATTGTATCATTACATCGTTACACCAGTAGGTGGAGACAAGTGACTGTTAAATGTGTGTCATTGAATCATTCATTCGTTCAAAAACACTGATTCATCCAGTAATGAAGCAAGTGAAGTCTTGGAGTGAGTCATTGAATCATTCATTCAAGAGATTCATTGCAAAACGCTGATTCATCCAGCAATGAAACAAGTGAAGTCTTTATGAGTGAGTCATTGATTCATTGATTCATTAGATTTTTTTCCAAAATGCTGATTCATTAAGTAATGAAACAAATTAAATTTCTAAGAGCGAGTCATTGAATCATTCATTCAAGAGCTTCATTGACAAACGCTGATTCATCCAGTAATGAAGCAAGTGAAGTCTTTATGAGCGAGTCATTGAATCATTCATTCAAGAGTTTGTTCAAAAACATAGATTCATCCATAATAAAACATGTGAAGTGTCTAAGAGTTAGTCATTGAATCATTAATTCAACCTGACTATTTTATTTTAAATAGATTGCCGCAGTTAACTTTTGGTCAGAACGTCTAGTAAATTACATGTTATTGTTTAGGTGTGTGTTCAGAATCGTGATCTCTACTGTAAAGAGATCACGATTCTCTGTTAATCCGTCGTGCAGCTCTAATGAAATGTGTTCAGATGTAGATTTTAGTTGGAGGGAGTTCGGGATGAACGTGGAGCTGCAGGGCGTGATTTCGGACGCCAGTGTGATGCGCATCAGCGACAACGTGCACCACAGGAACAGAAGCCTCAAGTGCGCCGCGGTGAGTCCTGATGCTCGTGTGTGTGTGTGTGTGTGTGTGTGATCTTCATGGGTTCATCACTTGGATCATATAATGTAACATTAGCCAAAGGATGACAAAAATGAACGGATGCTGCGTGTGTGTGTGACGGTTTTTCAGCATCAGCAGGTGTGTGACGAGATTATCGTGTTGCATCTGGGTTACCTGAACTACTCTCAGTACAATTTCAACGTCAGCTTCAGGAACCTACAGCAAGACCTGAAGGACAGTATCAAAAATGTCACTTTTGTAGTAAGTTTACATCATTAATCGTTTCACAGACAAAACAAAAGGGTATTTGCACCCATTCAATCATTCATTCATGAGATTTGTTCAAAAATGCTGATTCATCCAGTAATGAAACAAGTGAAATATTTATGAGGGAGTCATTGAATCATTCAAGATTAAAAAAAAAAGTTAGTAAATGAAATAAATGAAACCTTTACAAGTGAGTCATTAAATCATTGAAGAGATTTGTTCAAAAACACAGATTCATCCAGTAATGAAACAAGTGAAATCTTTACAATTGAGTCATTGATAATTTGAACGAATCTCTTGAATGATTCAGATTCATCCAGTAAATGAAACAAGTGAAATCTTTGCAAGTGACTCATTGAATCATTCAAGAGATGTGTTCAAAAACAAAGATTCAACGAGTAATGAAACAAGTGAAGAATTTACAAATGATTTGTTGAATCATTCATTCATGAGATTTGTTTAAAAACGCTGATTCATCTAGTAATGAAACAAGCGATACGAGCAATTCATTCAAGAGATTCTTTAAAAAAAATCATCCGATAATGAAACTTGCGTGACCAAAACCATAGAAGAAGCCCTTCAGAAAAGTGTTTCATTGGTATTATTGGTCATCATGTATTATATTAAGTATTTAGCTACAGATGTAAATGCATTTGGTGACATTTTTTGAGTTGAAATGTTTTTAATGGTTCTGACGCCTGTTTCTCTCTGTTCTCTTCCAGTTTAAGATGTACAACGCCACGTTCTCTCAGGTGGAGATCTGGTTCCGGTTTGTGTTTGTCGTGATGACCTTCATAGTGACTGTGAGTTACAGCTCCAAAACTTCTGCAAATCACACGTGTTTAAGTCGCTCATGATCGCTTAAGTCCCTTTAAGGCAAGTCATGTGACCCGCCGCTCTCGGCAGCTGTTTCAGTCAAACATCGTTATCGTTATCGGCCCGATAAGAACATTTGGCTGATGTATTGAAGCCGATAAATAATGTATTATTTCCTTCAGCTGAGACACTTCAGATGTTCATCATGATGGATTTGAATTGCTGGAAATGTGATTGGAATCACTTCAAAAAGGAAAATATGGTTCAGTGCAACATGCGCAGTCATATCGGCTACTTAAAACTATAACGAGAACATCATAATTGTGTGCTTTGGACATTGATTTTAATGGTGAAACTTTTGTTTTTGTAATCAGGCTTGCAAAAATGCTATAAAAATATGGATTTAGATTAATCGGCCAATATATCGGTTATCGGCTTTCAAATATACAAAATTATCGGTATCGGCCAAAGTTTTCCGATCAGTGCATCCCTACTGTTCACTAAGCTTACCATTAAATTTAAGTTTTGAAATGTGTCATTAATGTTGGTTCTAAACAGCTGCAGTGATGCGATTACTTTACTAATCAGCGATTGGCTGTTGTATTTAGAAGGCGGGGCTTATTCCTCCATATTGTGTGTTGCACTTTCTCCCATTGATAGTAACTAGAGCTCTGCACGGGCTTTAAACTGAACCATTACGGTTATATTTTAATCCCGAACCCGAAGTCCGTTTCTCACAGAAATACATTCTTTTTTTCCTTTTTGTTTGCAAAAAACTTTTGCTGATAATTTACTCACCTCCATGTCATCCAAGATGTCGATGTCTCTCTTTCTTCAGTCGAAAAGAAATGAAGGTTTTTGATGAAAACATTCCAGGATTTTTCTCCATATAATGGACTAATAAATAAAAAAGTTTAAGCTTTATAAGCACAAACGCTCGCCTTGCTCTGTTCTGTGAGACCTTTTCAACGTTATTACGTGACGTCACGAACGCACATCGAGTGATGAAGCAACAGCATCGAGAGTTGATGCTTACGGTGCGTCCTCTGATTGCGGCGTTGTGACTGGAAAAACTGCGCAAAACAGTTTTGTAAAATTATATTTGATCAAATAAAAATGATTCATATGTCATTTTACGAAACAGTTTTGCGGATGTTTCAGTGCGTTTTTAAGTTAATCATTTTTCTTAGTTACAAACCCGAACTCGAGGCTATTCATTAAACATGAACCCGTGAGTTTTTCGGGACGCAGACCTCTAATAGTGACTCGAGTGTGTATCTGAAGTGTGTGTTGTTGTGTGTAGTGTGTGTTTGCTCACTCGTTGAGGAAGTTCTCCATGCGGGACTGGGGAATCGAGCAGAAGTGGATGTCGATCCTTCTTCCTCTGCTGCTTCTCTATAACGGTGAGACTCGCTAATGATAACACACACACTAATGTTGACACGTTTGGGCTCTGTAAAGGTTTGTTTTTTCATCAAGGACAGAAAAGTGACAGTGAAGATGTTTATAATGTAACAAAAGACTCAAATAAATGCTGTTCTTTTGAACTTTCTATTCATCAAAGAATGCTGAGACAAAATCTGTGTCAGTTTCTACACTGATAATAATCATAAATGTTTCTTGAGCATCAGATCATCATATTAGAGTGATTTCTGGAGACTGGAGTAATGATGCTAAAAATACAGTTTTGATCTCTCTCACACGCACACACACACGCACGCACATTCACACGCGCACTCACGCACACACTCAATCTTAAACACACTCACACTCTCACACAAACACACTCGCACACGCACACACACACACACACAAGCACACGCACACACACAAGCACTCACACACGCACATTCACACGCGCACTCACGCACACACTCAATCTTAAACACACTCACACTCTCACACACATACACTCACACACAAGCACTCACACACACACACTCGCACACGCACACACACACACACACACAAGCACATTCACACGCGCACTCACACACAGACGCGCGCACACTCACACGCTCACACACACACACACACACACTCTGTCTCTCTCTCTCACACACACACACACACTCACTCACTCACTCACTCACTCTCACACAGACACACACACACACTCACTCACTCACTCACACTCTCTCTCTCTCTCTCTCTCTCACACACACTCACTCACTCACTCACTCACTCTCTCACACGCACACACACACACACACACACTCTCACACAAGTTTCATTGATTGATGTTGTGTTTCTCCCTGCTGTAGATCCCTTCTTCCCGCTGTCGTTCCTGGTGAACAGCTGGTTTCCGGGAACGCTGGACGCTTTCTTCCAGGCTGTGTTTCTGTGTGCGCTTCTGCTGTTCTGGCTGTGTGTGTATCACGGCATCAGGGTGCAGGTGCGTTCAGAACACTCACAAATATTCATGAGTAATAATAAATCATGAGTGGTGCAGCTTCTTTGTGTATCTAAAGTCTTCAATCATAATTTAATGACTTTCTCCACAGTCATTTTTGGTCTGAGAATGTGCTTTCATGGTGATTTTGAAGAGCACAAATTATGAATTCTTTCACACACAATCAAAATGACTTCTGATGTTTCATATTTAGGGCGAGAGGAAGTTCTTGACGTTTTACCTGCCCAAGTTGATCATCGTAGGGCTGTTGTGGTTATCGGCCGTCACGCTGGGAATCTGGCAGACGTAAGAAGCATGCCGCTCTAGTTAGTGTAATGCTAATGCCTTATGGGATTATTTTCATTTTTGTTTTTATTATTAGGGTGAATGAGCTGCAGGATCCCACGTATCAGTACAAAGTGGACATCCAGAACTTCCAGGTGAGTCTAAATAAAATCTATAAAAATACAAGTTAAAAAAATAAGTTAATACGTAATTTCAACACATTAGTCAAATTGCTTTGTTGAGAGAGAAAAAAGTCACGTTTCATTATTACGTTTGGAAATTATGTGAAATACTGGTAAATAAAACAAGATTTTAATATTATAAACACTATTTTACTATCTGTTTTTTCACAAAAAATCCTTTACATTTAACAGAAATAAGAAAAGAAATGAAAAATATAAGTATAGAAATAGTGGCACTCGTTATAAACAACACGCATTATAAATGCCAAGCCTGAACTAATGCATGTGTGAAATGTGATATAGAAATTAACATTCCTCTCTCATTTACACTAATACGATCAAATTAATATCGTGACAGCACGATAAACACGACTTTATTAAAGTCAGCATGAAAGGAAGTTGCGCTGGTGTTTTCGAGTGAAGCGCTTCAAGAACACACACATGTGGGCGGGGCTTGATTGTGTCCGTGTGGAACTGATTGGATGGTTGTTTGCTATTGGCTGATCTCATCTGAGTGACAGGTTATAGCCCCGCCCACATCATCAGAGAAGAGATGTTAATTTTGTGGAACTTATTCTGATTACAGATTATTAACACACTAATGATGTGCACCGATAAATCATTTAGAATAAAAACTGCAATATTCCATTAAAATAATAAGAATTGTCAATTTTGATTTCATGCTGACAGAGAAAAATGGGTAACATAAACAATGCTTACTGTAAAGTGTTACGCAGAGATGCTATGTGGGTGTGTTTGTGATGCAGGGCATGAAGATCTTCTTCCTGCTGGTGGTGTGTGTGTATGTGCTGTACCTGGTGTTTCTGGCGGTGCGCGCCTGCTCTGAGCTGAAGAACATGCCGTACACAGGTAACACACACTCCTGACGCCAGGAACACGTCCAGCATTAACTCGCAGGGTGTTGTTCAGTGTCTTTATCCGTGTGCTCAGATCTGCGGCTGAAGTTTCTGACGGCGCTGACGTTGGTGGTGCTGGTGATCAGGTGATGTAAAAATACACTCATACTGCTATTAACTGGGGACTTACCGTGCTTTTATTAAAGTCTGTGCTCTACTA
The DNA here is from genome assembly GCA_030578275.1 of Meda fulgida. Lineage (NCBI taxonomy): Eukaryota > Metazoa > Chordata > Actinopteri > Cypriniformes > Leuciscidae > Meda > Meda fulgida. The sequence continues at coordinate 938,318 of CM060619.1, forward strand.
GAACAGGTTTTGTTGCTTGAATGTTGATTATTTCCCACGTATTCACAAGTTGTCAGTCGGTGTTTCCCGAACTATAGTTCTAACGAACATTCGCAAACCGCATCGCAGAGTCGTGTGTTTGAGTGACAGAAGAAGAGTTTCTTGTTTTTATAACATGTGACTCAATAAATCCTGATCTTGAGCCAAATAAGCAAGTTATTATTCAGTACAATCTGTATCTTTTATTTAGAACACATACAAATGTCATTCACGTCTTTCAGTTTGTGAAGAGATGTAAAGCAGTGTTTTTGAAGAGTGCGTGTGTGTGAACGAGCTCGAGTGCGTAAGAACGAGCCTATGATTAAATCTGGAAATAAAGCAAAATAACTGAGAAAAATTAGAAATAGTCCTCAGATGACATGTCCGTAATTATAGCAAAACATCAAGTGTTAAATCGATCTCAAACGGATTCATTAACAATAGTTATTACTCCATCACCTGCGTGACATCATTAACCAACGCGGTTGAACGACCAATTTGCGTCAGTACGGTTTCAGGAAACAGTCGAGACTATCTAGATGATTTCTTCAACGATTCATCGCACTACAGTAGTGAAGCAGCGAGTTACAGCGCTGGATGGGAAACACACCCCTGTTTATAAGAAAAAAACAATCCAAGGCACTCGATTAATTATAAAAATATAAAAAGGCTATTTTTTCATGGATTAGATTTTAAAAACAGGTTGCGGCCAATAATCCTTCATCAGAGTGTGTGTGAACTAAACGCTTCTGAGAAGCACACTGTACTCTGATTGGTCGGCTGGATCAGTGTGTTGTGATTGGTCGAGCACTTTGAGTGTGTTTAGGAAATGCCCCGCCCCTTACCATAACCGCCAGTTTAACACTCTACTAACTCAACCAGGCCCCGCCCCTTTATTCTGCGTATTAATTATTATAATGAGGAATATTTAAGCATCAGCATCATTACTCCAGTCTTCAGTGTCACATGATCCTTCAGAAATCACTCTAATGATGATTTGCTGCTCAAGAAACATTTCTGTTTTATTTTTGTGTTTTTGAAATAGAATCTTGTGTAACAAATGTCTTTACTGTCACTTTTGATCAAATTAATCTACATACTATATTCTGGGCAAATCTATTCATGTGATCATGTATGCATATGCAGGAGATGTAGATGACATTCATGTGTTGTAATTCCCTCTTCCTCTTTCATCAGTGTGGTTATACTGTACCTGAGATTCGGATCCAAGGCCTTGCAAGACAACTTTGTTGCCGAACTTTCCACCCACTACCAGAATTATATCCTTTCATGACAGAATCGTGTGAGATCATCCCCTCATGCCTCTTTAGCAATGTTTAAAGTGCCCTATTATGCTATTGTAAAGTCTCACTAATTTTGTTTAGGAGTCTCTTAGGCCGTGTGTCCACCAGAGCGTTTTTACCAGCTGTAAACGCTAGCTGTGGGCGCTTGAGAGCGTTCTTAACCAGCTGTAAACGCTAGCTGTGGGCGCTTGAGAGCGTTCTTAACCAGCTGTAAACGCTAGCTGTGGGTGCTTGAGAGCGTTTTTACCAGCTGTAAACGCTGGCTGTGGGCGCTTGAGAGCGTTTTAACCAGCTGTAAACGCTAGCTGTGGGTGCTTGAGAGCGTTTTTACCAGCTGTAAACGCTAGCTGTGGGCGCTTGAGAGCGTTTTTACCAGCTGTAAACGCTAGCTGTGGGTGCTTGAGAGCGTTTTTAACCAGCTGTAAACGCTAGCTGTGGGCGCTTGAGAGCGTTTTAACCAGCTGTAAACGCTAGCTGTGGGTGCTTGAGAGCGTTTTTACCAGCTGTAAACGATAGCTGTGGGCGCTTGAGAGCGTTTTTACCAGCTGTAAACGCTAGCTGTGGGTGCTTGAGAGCGTTTTTAACCAGCTGTAAACGCTAGCTGTGGGCGCTTGAGAGCGTTTTAACCAGCTGTAAACGCTAGCTGTGGGCGCTTGAGAGCGTTTTTACCAGCTGTAAACGATAGCTGTGGGCGCTTGAGAGCGTTCTTAACCAGCTGTAAACGATAGCTGTGGGCGCTTGAGAGCGTTCTTAACCAGCTGTAAACGATAGCTGTGGGCGCTTGAGAGCGTTCTTAACCAGCTGTAAACGCTAGCTGTGGGCGCTTGAGAGCGTTCTTAACCAGCTGTAAACGCTAGCTGTGGGCGCTTGAGAGCGTTCTTAACCAGCTGTAAACGCTAGCTGTGGGTGCTTGAGAGCGTTTTTACCAGCTGTAAACGCTGGCTGTGGGCGCTTGAGAGCGTTTTAACCAGCTGTAAACGCTAGCTGTGGGTGCTTGAGAGCGTTTTTACCAGCTGTAAACGCTAGCTGTGGGCGCTTGAGAGCGTTTTTACCAGCTGTAAACGCTAGCTGTGGGTGCTTGAGAGCGTTTTTAACCAGCTGTAAACGCTAGCTGTGGGCGCTTGAGAGCGTTTTAACCAGCTGTAAACGCTAGCTGTGGGTGCTTGAGAGCGTTTTTACCAGCTGTAAACGATAGCTGTGGGCGCTTGAGAGCGTTTTTACCAGCTGTAAACGCTAGCTGTGGGTGCTTGAGAGCGTTTTTAACCAGCTGTAAACGCTAGCTGTGGGCGCTTGAGAGCGTTTTAACCAGCTGTAAACGCTAGCTGTGGGTGCTTGAGAGCGTTTTTACCAGCTGTAAACGATAGCTGTGGGCGCTTGAGAGCGTTCTTAACCAGCTGTAAACGCTAGCTGTGGGCGCTTGAGAGCGTTCTTAACCAGCTGTAAACGATAGCTGTGGGCGCTTGAGAGCGTTTTAAACCAGCTGTAAACGCTAGCTGTGGGCGCTTGAGAGCGTTTTAACCAGCTGTAAACGCTAGCTGTGGGTGCTTGAGAGCGTTTTTAACCAGCTGTAAACGCTAGCTGTGGGCGCTTGAGAGCGTTTTAACCAGCTGTAAACGCTAGCTGTGGGTGCTTGAGAGCGTTTTTACCAGCTGTAAACGATAGCTGTGGGCGCTTGAGAGCGTTCTTAACCAGCTGTAAACGCTAGCTGTGGGCGCTTGAGAGCGTTCTTAACCAGCTGTAAACGATAGCTGTGGGCGCTTGAGAGCGTTTTAACCAGCTGTAAACGCTAGCTGTGGGCGCTTGAGAGCGTTTTAACCAGCTGTAAACGCTAGCTGTGGGTGCTTGAGAGCGTTTTTAACCAGCTGTAAACGCTAGCTGTGGGCGCTTGAGAGCGTTTTAACCAGCTGTAAACGCTAGCTGTGGGCGCTTGAGAGCGTTTTAACCAGCTGTAAACGCTGGCTGTGGGCGCTTGAGAGCGTTTTAACCAGCTGTAAACGCTAGCTGTGGGCGCTTGAGAGCGTTTTAACCAGCTGTAAACGCTGGCTGTGGGCGCTTGAGCAGTCTTAACCAGCTGTAAACGCAATGACGCATTTTAAATATCGCTCGATCACGCGAATTTGATGGTGGGAAGCCAAAATTGTGATCGTGATTAAAATTCCCCTCCTCAAGTGTGATTGGACGGCTGGGTAAGAAGTGACAGTAAAAAAAGCTCAGCGCCTCGCTACGCTCATGGCGTTTAAAAAACGCGGCGTTCCCACGGAAAACAAGTGAGAAAATACGCCAGCTGCGTAAAAAAACGATTTGGTGGACAGTGACACACGGCCTTACGAAAGGTTCACATGCATCCAAGATCAAAAAACACTTTATTTCCTCTTAATATCTATTTCAGCATCAGCTCTTTTCTCTCAGTGTCTGAAGCGCTTCGTTCGGAGATTCAGTCTCTCTAAGCTCCGCCTCTCTGAGAGCTGCTCTGCTGTGATTGGTCAGAAAGCAAACGCTCATTAGCATATCTGAATCTCAGCTCTTGATCACAGTGATACGAACAGTGACGATGGCGTGGGTTTTACCGTATCGATCTCAGAAAACACGAACTCTCCAGTCTCAGATACACTAGTGTTTGAGGGCGGAGCTAAGAGACGCTGCTCAGCCAATCAAGACCAGAGGCGGGGGTTATGCAAATTAGCTACATGTGAGACTGGAATTACTGATGATTTCTTCTTTCTTTTAGGAGACAAAAACTTTCTTTGTTGTGCACTTTAATCTTTAAAACTTTCCAGTGCTTTTACATTCACAAACAGCTCTATTGCAGGGAATGTTGAGGCACTTTAACTCTATGCTTAGAAATGACTCTCTGTGAGTGTAAGTCACTATAAAATGGTGTAAGCATTTATAAAAAGCAACTCATCTGAAGTTTTCCTGAATGTTTTTCTCCACCGGCTGAATTTCTTTCCTTCTACGGCCTCCTGAACTTTTATCTCTACACATTAGCGTTCGTTTACTCGCCCTCCAAAAACGCTCTTTACGGTGAGCTGATCTGCACATCGAGTGTTATTTTGCACTATTCAACATAACGTCAATGAGTCCTTTGTCATGGAAATGTTTTCCCTTTCCCAGATTCCCAACTCAAAGACAATCCTGCTTTCTCCATGCTCAACGACTCGGATGATGAAGTCATTTACGGGTACGTTCCCTGAGTCAGTATTCAGACTCCTTCAACATTTCTCACATCATCAGTTTATTCGCTATAGTTCAGAAAATGGTGATAAATATGACAGAACTCAGTGGATATTTCACTGGTTTTGTCTGTCCTTCTGTTAGACTCTCACATGAATTATGATGAATATCTGTCAGCTGGTAAATTTAACTACACAATTAGATAATACCAGTTTAGCTCCACCAGTGACCAATGCTTCATGTTGTTCAGTCTGTGTGTAAAAAGAGCATTAGCAGTTTCAGAAAAACACTGAAGAAAACATGATCAGCTCAAAGTGGCGAATCATTTTTTGGTGCCAAATTGTTATAAATGTCACTGGTAGTCGCTGTATGAAGATTTTGTGGGTATAATGTGTCACAGTTTACTTTATTTTGCTCTCCTCACTTACATAACTGAACTATAGTGAAATAGTACAAATGATATCTGGTGTCTGAATAATTTTTGGTTTGACTGTAGACCGGTTTAAAACGATCAAACTCTTCTTACTGTGAGACTTTGTTTTTATGTGTGTGTGTGTGTGTGTGTGTGTGTGTGTGTGTGTGTGTGTGTGTGTGTGAAGGAGCGATTATGAAGAAATGCCTCTTCAAAATGGCCGCCCCATCAAAGCCACCGCCAAATACCAGGATGACAGTGAAACCGACTGAATCTGGTCTGACTCCGGATCGCTCCTGTATATCTGAGGGATGCATAAAGACTTGTTGAAATGATGCCAGTCTCATTATATACTGTGTAAATATACAGGCCTATATATTTTTAAAGGTAAAGTGATGTTTTTGAATGTAACGCCACTGGAAAAGCAGCTGCAGCCGCCCTGATGATGATGATGATGATGATGATGATGATGAAGATGATGAAACCTGTCTGTCTTTAACCTCAGTGAGTGTCAGTGAAAGGCAGCGTGCAAATATCAATTATACATCTGATCTAAATACTGGTGAACCACTATTCAGGGTGACTTGCATGAAAAATGGCCAGATCATATTTCACATCTAAATTAACTTTTTTGAAAAGAAAAAGTAAGAATGTATATATTTTTTCTTGACGGGATAAAAGCAAAAAATAACTTTTTTTTTCTTTGCATTGTGAAATAATTAAGCACTACGATCTAAAGTAAACATTGAAATCTGTAACACAAATGCCTTGATGTGTACTTAAAACCCCCAAATGTTTAAGTTTACAAATATATTTGGTTCCTGCTGATTTTTTTTTTCTTAAATGTTTAACTCGTGAAAATAATGTAATTATAAAAAATATTAAGGTCCAAACAATTTCTACTTAATGCATAATATATTTTCTATTTAATTTTTTTGGAGTGAAATATGACCTGTGCGTTTCATGTGATTTACACTGTAAATTGTAAAAAAAAAAAAAAAAAAAGGACTCGTTTGAGTCAATATCCAGATCCCATGTGCTCGTGTAAATCTTTTTTTTTTTTTGATAAAGAAATCAAGCCTTTTTTTCTTTTCATTCCAAAAGCCTTCTTTTCTCACATTCCTTTTTTATTGTGCCTGTATTTATTATTTTGTGGGTGTGAATCACTTAATGAAATCGTTCGTTGTCCTCAGTTTACTGTCAGATCAGTGTAAATGTGTGTTTGTTCACTTCATGGTCTTAAAGCTGTATGATTTGAGCTGTAATGATGTTTAGGTGGAGGATCCGCCTGCAACGGTGAGAAAATGTTTTGGTCTACAGATAAACATTTACTTGGTTGGTACATTTGGTTGACGTTTGATGCACTGATGCTTCTTCGTTAGTATAATTCTATACCATCAGGGTCAGCTGGTCAAGTCTGTGCCTTTCAACATGTGCACAAGATCACTCCTCAGTCCAGAGAACTTCCTTGCGTTGCACTGTTGTGAAAACCGTCTGAGAGAATAAAACCTGCTGAGATTTTTAAGACGTGAACTTGTGTGCTTTTATTGGACATAGAGGGTTCTGACCTCATGATGATGATGCAAACGGCAGGTTGCATGCGATCGTGTTTAAATGGCGAGTCCGAACACACTGACGATGCAGTACAAGTATTTATTTTCCCATCTGACGGTGCAGCTTCCTGAAGAAGAACCAAGAGTTCAATATTACATGGACACGGTATCATTCAATATTACTCTGCTTTTAAACACAATTGCAAAAGTTTGATGGTTTACTTCAAAATAAGAGTCAATACGCTATAATAGTGCAGTGCGAAAAAAACCATAAACATTTGTTTCTTGGAATGTGACAAAAATATGTTTAATATTAGGCTATTTTTTGTCAAATAAAACTTCTGTAAAAGATCGAGCAAAGAATATTTTGCTTATAGCAAATGTTAAAGTCCCCCTGTGGAGAAAATCCAGCTTTTAATGTTGTTTATGTGTCTATGTGGTGTTTTTAATATGCTAATCATGTGTAAGTTCATAAGTCGACAGCATTGCTGAGTATTTTCTGCTTAAAACTGCAGTGAACCAAAGACAGTCTCAAAAACACGGTGTGAAATCGCTGGTGTTTCTGACGTCACAAACGACCTTGTAACCAATCAGATCAACGTGTGCTCGTCAACCAGTGGATCTCTGAGTGAGGGAGTGAGTGGAGGCGGGGCTCATTTGAACCACGCATACTAAATGAGGCAAGGGTGTCGAGTTACATTCAAGATATTT
>CM060619.1:950489-960489 GCA_030578275.1 Meda fulgida
TTGTCAGCTAGCACTGGATGCCTAATTGTGACACTATTTGCATAATGATCTCAGCATTTATTCCAAGAGTGCAACCGATAGCTTTCCATATATCCATTTTTTTTTTTAACGTATCCTTGAAAGGGGGGTTGACTTGTCAAACAGTGCTGGATTTTTCTGGACCTTGTCGTCTGCCGCTTTTAAATGCGCGAGCCTTTAAATTCGAGTGGATTCTGATTGGCTGTCAGTGTTGTAGCGTTCGACAGCCGGGGAAAGCCTCGTTCTGACAGTGATCCCAACGATATATCTTTCTCGTTATAGTTGTGGTGTGAAGTCTGCTATTCTCTAACAGGATTTTCAGTGCTGTCTTTATCGTTCTCCACATGTGTAACCGTGTTCTGTTCATGCGCAGGTCTATGAGAAGTCTCCTCTGAAGGTGAAGAACTTCGGCATCTGGTTGCGCTACGACTCGCGCAGCGGGACACACAACATGTACCGCGAGTACAGAGACCTGTCCACATCTGGAGCCGTCACCCAGTGCTGTGAGTTTCCCAGAAAACACTCGCGTTCCACCCGCACGCAAACCCAAAGGTCACTTCCCCGCAGTGTTGCTGCCCTTGCTATGTGTGCGCAAAGAAAACCCGAACCTTGTCGCCTTTCTTAGGCTGTAAAACGTGCCACTGAAAGTGAATTCAAGGTGCGACATGTGATTGTGTGTTCTGTGTGTGTGTTCCCTGTCCTGATGTGTGTTTGTGCTTCAGATCGTGACATGGGTGCCAGGCATCGTGCCCGCGCTCACTCCATCCAGATCATGAAGGTGCAGGTCATCGCAGCCAACAAATGCCGCAGACCCGCCATCAAGCAGTTCCACGTGAGTTTCCGGACCGCAGAATTCACTTTAATCAACTTTAGCACGTGCACGAGTTCAGAAATCTTTCATTTCATTTAGACATGAAATCATGAATTTATTACATATATTTAACCCCTTAAGCGTAACTTGCCCGTATACGGGCAAACTAAATTTACTTCACTATATTACTATTAAATCCTAATCTAGTCATGACAAACTATATATCGTTGGAAAGGTCCAAGACTCCTAAATAGATATTTTAGCGTTGTTTTTTTCTTACAAATTACGAATGAACAGTAATATATGAATTTATGACAAGAGTGCGCCTCAAAAAATCAACGTCATTACAGGAGTTTCTGACCTTTGTCACAAAAAGTCGACGCACACACTTTTAATAATTGAAACTTTGGTTTTTAGTGCTAAAAGTTAATAATAAAACATAATCTAGTATTTGTCAATAAAAAAAGATAAAATTATATTTTAAAAAGTAAAGTAAGAAGTCCTCTAAAAAGTATAATATATATTATATATAATATATATATTTTTTATTATTATTATATCACATATTTTAGTAGTTATCATAAATTAGGTATCATTTGAAAGCTTACAAACTCAGAATTCATCCTGTGAAAACAGTTTTGAAATTGGACGTTGCGTTACCATAGAAATGGTATTTTTTTATTAGGCCCCTCCCCTTTTGGGCATCATCTTTCATAATTTATTATCAAAACCTTTTCTAATCTTGACAAAACACATATTGTCAGAAAGGTCTGGGTCTCAAGGTTCCATATTTAGTGACAGAAGTGATATTTGGATAGAAATGTATTAATTTGTTATGGCAGAATGCATACAATTAAATTCAATGGAATTCAATGGCACCCGGTGGCTATTTTTGGTATTACGCCTAAACAAAATCTCATGGGAACTTCAATTTTTGTGATATCAACTTTAAATTTGGAACACAACTTGGTTAGATATATAGCTTTCATTTTATAGTAATTTTATTGTAAAAAATATTTTGTAAAATATTTATTTTATATAAAAAAATATATATTAATAAAGTATATTTGATTTACTGTAAATTATAACTTCCATAACTTTTTCATACTTTAATTTTTTGAAGTGCTTTCACTTCAGTAATAATCTGCTGATTGTTTTCTTTAAAACAAGACCAAACTTAGGTCTATATTCCAAAGCATTCTTGAATTACAACAATTTAAGTTTGTATAGTGCATTTTAATGTCAATTATCAAAAGGGGGGGTGACAGGTAAAGGGTTAACTTTAAATTAGTAGATTTGATCACAAGCACATTTCTCACATTCTCTCAACTTAAAATTCAAAATAACTGCATAACCCTTTTAATTCAGCTCTAAATATCTTACATTGGGAGTCTTTGTCGACCTCTTGTTGACAATATTAATAACACATGATATTTCATAACTCTAGGTGTGCTTATATCTCTATATGCAGTAAATGAGCTGTTCCTCTGGGTCCTAAAGCCAGTTCTTCAGTGTGCACTCAGATACACTTGCAGACATTATACAATAATTTGTATAATTTGCTTTCCTATGGGGTTAAAAAAAAGAGATGTTGTTTTTACTAAACTTGCAAAGCTCCTCAAATACATTCATATTTTGTGTGTTCGTGGTTCGAGTACGACAAAAGTCCACTCTGATTAACTCTTTAAAAAATTAAATAATTTTTCGGCAGCACTTGATCCTGTAATAACACTTTCTCTTCTATTTTATTATAAAGATAAAGTGCATGTGCTGCGTTAGATTACACTGGAAGGGTCGCAGCTCTTGCATATATTGGTGTCCTGTTAGTTTCACTGCTTCTATTGTAAGTCACTGGATAAAAGCGTCTGCTAAATGAATAAATGTAAATGAGTTTTTGTTTAAAATGAGTGAATGCTTGACTACATTGTGTCTTCAAAGTCAAAATATCTTTATTCGTCTCCTGAGGAGGCATTAGTTTTGAATATAAAGAGACAAACACAGCTATAGGGTTAAAAGACAAAACAGTGCGTAGAGCATTAAGGCTACTCAAAGAGCTGCTTAAATTGCTAATCACCATTTTCTAAAATCTGCTTGTGCAAAAGTAATGTCTATTCATAACATTCAATCATAGATATACAGTGCATTAATAAGTTCTTGTTTCCGCAGGACTCGAAGATCAAGTTCCCTCTTCCCCACAGGGTCCTGCGCCGCCAGCACAAGCCCCGCTTCACCACCAAGAGGCCGAACACGTTCTTTTAGTGTGTGTTTGTTCACATTACAGACGAATAAAAGTGGAGAAAATCACCCTGCGCGTGTGTGTGTGTGTGTGTGTGTGTGTGTCATCAGTCAATACAAAGATGCTTTTACATGTCATGCTGATCATGAACTTGTTACGGTCATTTTAAAGTGCAATCGCAGTCGTAAGATCAGTGTAATAATTATTTTTATTTTGTTGCCCCATCACAGTAATGAGAGTTCGAGGAACTGCAATGAAAACGTCACCATGCAAAAGCATAATTAGCAAGACAATTAATGAACTTTAAAGAAAACACAGCAGACGTTATATCAGATAACATTACTTTGATTTTTTTTAATTTGGACTTGTATTTTATAAGTAAATATAGTTCATGCGTTGTGTGATTAAAACGGCGTGTGAATATTGTGCTTTTATTATTAAAGGCTGCTGCTTTATCAAACACCTTGTGATGGTGTTAAGATTAATGGCCTTCAGGTGTGTGTGATTGAGACGCAGATGATCAGTCCATTACAGATGCAGCTTGTGCTTTAGGATTAAAAATATTTGCAAGATTTTAACAGACCATCTTCAACATCGTGCCAGTCATTCTAAGGTAAGATGAATTAAAATAAGAACTTACTAAGTGTGGTTTGGTTACTAGGGTGTTGCTAGGATCAAGTTTCCATCCATTTATTCACATGCAATTTAATGCTGGATAGAAATACCAAGATGTGCATTGAAAGTACTGCAAATTTGAGGTGGATACATTTTGCGTTATGCATAATTGTGGATACATTTTTGTATTGTTAAAAACAACAGTATAAAATATGATAGAAAAACATTTACTGAATAAATTCTTACACGTATAGAAGTCAATTTCCGCCACACAGGGGAAAGAAAACGCATGTTTATGTGCTTTTGTAAACCATAATATAAAAAGATGAAATAATGTCATTGCTAAGTCATATGTACGGGATCAAAATAGTCATGTTTAAAAAAAAAACAGTCATTATTTCAGTCTCAGGATTTTTATCTCATAATTATGACTTGGTATGCCATAATTATGTCATAATTAATAGTAACATAATATTACTTAAGTAACTAGCATACTTTATATCCTCATCCTCCCCTAACTAATCTTCCCGACGCACTAAAAATGATACTTATTCACTTTTTTGTCCAGAAAGCTTACATTTATTTTATATACCTTTAAATTACTAGATTTTATCGATAATTAATTTTAACAATATAATTTAAGCACATTCTTCACATCCTTTCTTTTAAAATACAAAACTCCGTTGCGTGCAGGGCCGGTAGTGTCTCTGCTGACCTCTAGTGGGGAAACGATAATATCACATGATTTTCATGACTCTGGCCACTAGATGGCCTCGTCGCTCTATATAGAGGAAACGAACTGTCCCCGGGTCAGTTTATGAGGGAACTACCATGGTATATATTGGATATTGACATCATTTAAAAAATAAATAAAAGTTTTAGCATTTTTACTTTTAGTTTTGACCTTTTTTTTTTTTTTTTTACATTTTTTATTTTTAGGATCATATTGATGCATAGGTTAGGGTGACCTCACGTCCTGTCCTGGCCGTCCTCTGGCTGTTTTTAATAAAGTGATGAAAATGTCCTGGTTTACATTATTTTTCATTGGGCCATTTGACTTTCATGCTTATTTGTTAAGCGACAACAAAACTGCTGGGAAAGATCAGCTCTAGATGGACAAACAAGGAGGATGAGGAAGAAAAACAGGATAAAGAGGAAGAAGAAAACTAAAGATATAAACATCTTTTGTTAGTTAGTGAACAACTGAGGTGAAATCTGTGAAAATGCTTTGATGTGTGGCCGTTTTTTATTCACAATAAGAACATTTATTATGAAAGTAAATTAATTTTGTATTGACTTAAGTTTAAACCAAATTAGTTGTGGTCTACATTCTAAATGGTCCCTTTGGCATCCAATTATGCAAAATTCATTTTTACGTGGTGTTTGAACAAGCACAAGCCCTGAAAAGTGAAGGCAAAACGCCTCGATCGCCCCCCGGTGGCTGGTCCTGGTATAGCGCATAAACCCCGCCTCCCATGTTATTCAAGACCAACTAAACAATTAAATTCCACTTCAAATATCCTTTTTCCAAATGTGTTTTCTGTCATTTGCTGTCGTTATTATCACGCTGATGCAAGTTCAAGTGTCTATTTTTAAAATAAGTTTAGTTAGTTACGTGATGCTATAAAAGCGGCTTTGTATTGTTGTTTATGATAAAAAGCTCTATAAATGTGAAAATTATGTGCATTTTGCTTGTAGTTTTGTATTAATAAAAATAAAATATATTACTATGTATATAGTATATTATAATGTATTGTGTTGCAATTTAATTACATTTTTATATAGGTTTTGGTTCACTAATTGTATTATATTGTATGATGTCCTGTTCTAAGAATTAATTGACATACATCATTTGCAAAAATTAGTACAGAAATGACATGCTTGTAATAAAAAAGTATATTATTGCTTAACAAATAACTCAAAAAAATATATAAAAAGGCAATTTCTTTCATTAATTTGGATAAAAACAAAGATTATTATATACATTAAAGGGGTTAGATTGATTGTATTAAGATTTGTGATTCTGTAATTTTATTACACTGTTTTTTTTAATCAAGGCTAGACAACCACTTAATATTTATACTAAGTACCCACAAAACATAGCTAGCATTATGTAATATATTTAAATGCATAAACTTTTAATAAGAAAAATAGTAATATACATTATATAAACATAATTTTAGGGTTATTTTAATTTAAAAAAAAAGTGTACTTGTAACATATTGTGCTGATTATCACTTTAAAAATAATTTACATAAGTATAATTGCGTTACAAGTTGCTGTGAATACGGTAAGGCAGTATAAGCGGAAAAGCTCAGCTAGCACGATCATCGGAGCTGTATGCTAAATGCTACTATCTAAGATAAAAACTAACAACGAGATGTTCAATTTCACAATCTGTAGCTTCGGTTAAATTCTAGTATATGAAAAATATACTTTAGAACACATTAATGACTTGTTATAGCGTAGTTCAAACGTCTTCAATAATTAAGTGATTTTGAATGAGTTTTATGATTTGTAACCAGGCACTAAAGCGGTTACCCATAAAACGTTCTTTGAACCAATCGGATTGCTTGGGTCCTTAGCTCGGACTCTTCTCTTCACTACCATGTTCACCACACAGCATTTACATTTTACATTTTTTTTACTTTTTAGGGGTTCAAGCACGAAGTGCTGAAACCCTATTGTTTTTGTTAATTTTCCCATGATGCAACATTCTCCACATAAAACTGATCGGGCAGAACGAACCGTAAGTCGTAGAGACTTGAAACTTTGGGGACTGGGCACGCCCCGATCGGCCTGACGGGGGCGCTACAGCGGCCAAAAGTACGAAATGGCTCATAACTCCTCAACCGTCAGGCGTAGGCTCAAGTGTCTTACATCGTTGGAATCCTTGGCTCAAGCCGGATAAGATGCATGCCTCGGATTGGCTCGCCTTTCAGCTCCAATTTCGAGTAAATTGCGTTTTTGTGTAAAACCTACTTTTGCAAACTACTCCTAGGTTTTTGGCCTGACCGGAACCAAACCACTGCAGAAATATTCTCTGGAGTCTGACTGTCAATAATCATCAAAAATGTTCAATATTTCAATTGTCGGTCGCTAAGGGGAATCCAAACGTTTAATGGCTCCAGAGCCACTCTTACTAAAACGGTTAGAACTTGTGAACGGAAAGAGATATTTTTGCTAAACTTGGGACACATATTCATGAGTTCAATCTGAGGTCACATGAAAAAATTCGCGACGATTGGCCACTTGGTGGCGCTATAACAGGGAAAAAACATCATGAAAATAGTTGTAACTGCATCTAACCGTTAGTCTAATGAAAGATGGCATGCAGTGTCTTAGTCCAGGGTACCTTGATAGTCTATGAGAACATTGGTGTATCTAAAAAAACTCAGTATACGTCATCGGCACAATGCCCTGAAGGAGCCTGAGAATTTTCAAGCAAGCTTTTTTTCACGGGAGTGACCTCCTTATACTCCTGAATCTTTGCAGAGTCCAACGATACCAAACATGCCAGGTTTTGCCTTATGGTTTTTGTAATGGTGTCATTTAGAGCTTAAAAAAATGGCTGTTATCTTCGAAGACCATTAGTCCGATCGAGACAACAACAAAAAAAAACACAGGCAATTTGAAAACATAGGTAAATAGCTAAACAATAACGGCCAAATGTCAAAATTATGATAGGAACTGAAAAAAAAATCCAATCAGTGTTCAACTTTCCAACAAAATCCAACTTCCGCGAGTTGGGGAGCGCAATGTTCCACGGCGCATAATAACATTCCATTCGTAGGCTATTGACTGTAACCCCTTTTTTACACTCTGCGGTGCGTTAGAGCTGCGACGCACGGCTACCGGAGCTGATTGCGCCCAATATAGTCAATGCTTGTGTTTACACCTGCACCATATAAACAAAATAAGAATAAAAGTCAAGTTCAAAATAAATTCACCCTGTGCAGACTCCCAATTGTATTGCAAATGTCTTATAGCCTATAATTTGAAGCCTCAAAAGCAAACCTGAGCTTTTAATTGCACGGGCTTATTTAACACAATTATCTTGCGTGAAAAGACTGCGTTTGTCAACCCACGCAGAGTCGCGGTAAGTGCACAGCACCAGTGACAGAACTTGCGGCAACATAATCAAATTCACAAATATTACACCATTTAAACATTATTAAAAATACATAGGCTGAGTTACTAAAACAATCTTAGTCACAGAATACACGTTTGTTCAGTTTGAAGGTTCTTGTTTCCATTTCTTTAATTTCAAGATCTGATGTGAATTTTCTATTGTTGTTTTTACAGCTACAAACCTGTGAGCACTACATGATATTCAGTCACATTGCATGCTTTTAACATTAAATAGGCTAAAGCACATAAACAATACCTGAGCTTATCATTGCCCCAATTTATTTGTTTGTTCCAGCCGTGATGAAAAAGAGCTGGGGGAGGGGGATTGAGTTTACGCTACATTTACAGTGTTGTAAGGTTTTCTCATCTGATTAACTTCCATTATAAAATACACATTATCCTGTTAGACAGTTAACTTTTAAACCAATGTACAGTACGAGAAGTAAATTTGTACCTTTTCAGTTTATCCAGCAATAATTTATGATCTAGTACATCAAAATCTAACAATTCTGCTCCTAAGTTAGTCATCAATCTGTGCTCTCTCAATATAAATGCTGAAAATTAGAGACCAAATTATTCTCCTTGAAGAATAATTGACTTTGTTCACGAACTATAATTTTCAATACTTTGCTAACTGGTAGCAAACCTATTGGTAAACTATTATGACCATTAAAACCCAGTGCTGCATTTTTCTGCATTTAATCTTTGCATCTTACCAAGCTAAAGGAAAAATACCTTTTTAAATACTGATATTAAAGATGTGACAAACTGAACAAACAACATTTCTTCTCTTAATTTATCAACTTTATGAAAAATCACTGCACTTTTAAATATGTGCATATTTGTCCACCAAAAGATACAACAATCTTTCGAATGCTGACAATGCATTATCAGGATGATCTTCCTTATAAACATCAATCCAACATACATTTTTTACGTTTGTACAAAAGTATTCTTGACTGAATCTCTTATATGATCTTTTATAAATTACTTTTGGTTTTCTAGGTGTTTACATGCCTGCTAAATAAAACTTAATGTCTTTAAATTCTTTTGCGCTTAAAAGGCCTTAAATGCTTGAACCCCGATAAATGCTGCTTGCAGCTTTAATTTTTTATTAAGTTTTCAAAATTACAGAGTTTGATATTAAAATGTGAAAATGTGTAAAAGAAATGTCAAAAACTTGATAAGTATAACTTGAAACAACAATAATTTTGAAAAAAATAAAGGAAAAGAAAAGGAGAAAACAAAAAACAAAGATAAAGGGCATCACAAACATATTAAATTCCGTTAGCAGAGATACAGATCTTTGGGCTTTTCGATTTTTTTATTTATTTATTTATTTATTTATTTATTTATTTTTTTATTTTTTTAAACTTTACAGACTCAAAATATATTTTAAAGGCTGCATTAAAATTAGCAAAGTTGGGTTTTGAGTTACTCCATTTAGATTGATGAATATGAAATTTTCTTAATAATAGAAACAAATCGATAACATTTCTTATAGACAATTCAAATTCATTTGTATGAAGTAAGACAGATGACAAATTTAAGACAAGGTTGCATGAAAGAGAGTGAAGGGGCGTCGTCCATCTTTTTTACAGGTTTTTTTTTTTTAACAGTTTATGTGTTTGAACATAAATGTGTGCACAGACTCTGCCCTATTAGCGCAGACTCCGCCCTATTAGCACAGACTCCGCCCTATTAGCGCAGACTCCGCCCTATTAGCACAGACTCCGCCCTATTAGCACAGACTCCGCCCTATTAGCACAGACTCCGCCCTATTAGCACAGACTCTGCCCTATTAGCACAGACTCCGCCCTATTAGCACAGACTCCGCCCTATTAGCACAGACTCCGCCCTATTAGCACAGACTCCACCCTATTAGCGCAGACTCCGCCCCTCAGTGAGCTGTGCATGTTTATCTCCTCGCCAGAGCGAATAACCGCAGCATTCAAGTAAGAAATGTAATGGTAAATGGACTGCATTTATACAGCGCTTTCACAGACCCAATGGCCACCAAAGCGCTTAAAGGTGCTCTAAGCGATGTCGGGTGATGTCACTTCTTGTTGACGTTTAAAGTATTGTCAAACAAATCTGAGGCTAGCTCGACCCTCCCTCCTCCTCATCCACGCACTAACCCCCCAAACCCTTCTTGTCTGTTATTGGCTGGAACAGTTTGTCATGTTTCG
>CM060619.1:965489-997989 GCA_030578275.1 Meda fulgida
TTTTATATAGCATGTTAAAGTTGTTGTGTCCCTTTAAATGCAAATGAGCTGCTGCTACGGCACAGGGGGCGGAGCTACAACAGCTCGTGTGTGTTTGCAGCTTTAATGACCTCACACTGACACACACTGAACATTTCTAAAACGTTTAGCCCTTTTATGTTTAAACTGGAGTCAGAAAGATGGAGAGACTCAAGAAGAAGTGACAACATTTCTGAATGGTTAGATGAATTTATGTAGCTTATGTGTAGTTATCTTCTAGTTATTTATTAGCATATTCTGTCTTGATCATCTATTAATCGTGTTCTGGGGGCGGGGTTTATGTAAATTTTAGGGTTAGTGATGTCACTAACCCGGGAGGAATGACGTGTAGTTCCTACCAGCCGTTTGTTGTAGTCCTTAAAAAGTGATTTCTTTAAAGGAAATATCTGAACTTTGAGTGTTGCAAATTTGCAGATGTTTACGCTCAAACAGCGACATTACACACTAACTAAAGTTAGAAAAGTAAATCATAATCAAGGACCCCTTTAACACCCCCCTCACCTTCATATAGAGTGCATTAGTGCTTTTTCCATTCATTTTTCCAATAGGACATTTTTAAAAGTTTCAGTTAACGCAATTTAAGTCATTAATCAAACCAACCAGCTCAGGCTTTGATTTAAAGAAAAATAGAATCTGAAAATTGGACAAGAAGACAAAGATAAAAGACTTTTGCTGCGTCTGAAATACTGTATACGTTTGGTTTAAACTTACTTTGCGACCATTAATAAGTATTCGGATATACTGCTCGGCTCACATACTGTTTTTCGTCATTCAAACTCTTTTAGGTGCGATTTGCTCTCAACACTCTGATTGGTGGAATTATGGGTAATGTAGTTTTTCACCGGGAATCCCGTCGTTAAACATCTTGATTGGATAACTTCAACAAGAGCATCGATTATCAATCTCTGAACTCACAGTAAAGCTTTTTATAAAGATTTTTACTGCCAGAACGGACAGACATTCCTGATTCCCGTGAACTCTGCACGGCTGGCATTGGGAAAACGCTCCTCGCTCGCTCAAATAAAGCCAGTATTATCAGAAGACGGAGGTCTGGGTGGTGAAGGAACCCAATACACAGGCTTTATATGTTCATTGAGTTCAAATTGACCCCTTTTCCTCTAAAGGTCCAACAGATCTTTCCACTAATGGATTTTTGATCCATTAAGAGAGGGGAAAAAACTTGGGAGAAAGAAGGCCTTTCCTTTCAGATTTGACAGCAGGGGAATTCTGGGATGTGTTGCCAGGGGCGACCACACGATGAACCCGAGGAACGTCAGCGAGCTCATATATATAAATATAAATATGTATATATATCTGCTCTTTGATTCCCATAGACAGGAGGGAAGCTTATTTTAACGTTCCCGAGATTGGAAGTTGCACTGCCAGCGTTTCACTGTTGCTATAAAATATTTATTGCCCCAAAAAATAAAAACTCAGACTGAAATAAACACTAATCACATTTCATGCTCATAAACTGATGCTTGCAGGCAACAACTGAAAAGATGCGATGATAACTGATATTTCCATGTGGATTTATGTTTTATAGCATAATTGGCTCTCTAGTTAGTTCCTTGTTTTTGACCTGAACATGATTGTGCTTCAGGTCACTGGGCATTTTCTGTATGATATGCACAAAAAAAAATTTGTTTGAGACTTTTTAAAATGATTTTAGAGGACAGATTAAATGTATTCCTGATTCATAACAGAATTCAGAGTTTATTTAAAGAATGACTTTAGTTTTATGTAAATAATAACCCTGCCCAACACAAACTATTAAAACATTTCTGTTCATTTAAATAAAGCTGAAATAAAATAAAATGTAAATATTAGTTGAAAAACGCCAAGGCAACATTTCTAAGTTTCATTTAGTTTGAGTCGAAGAAATAAAATTATTACAGTAACTGGAAATAAATACGATTACATTAAAACTGAAATAAAAATAAATGAAACCTAAATAGCAATATATAAAATAAAAGGAAATATATAATGAAATGACTAAAAATGTTACAGAAAAATTAACATGAATACGAAAAATACTGTGTCTTGTGTAAGCACGTGTATGTGTGAGCGTGTGTAAAAAAAATAAAAGCTATTAACATTAATAAAGCCATAATCAAACTAAGATAAAAATATAGGCCTCTAATAAACTTTCTGCACATCCCTGTATGCAATGAATTAATTTTAATAATTTTTAAGGTATCAGATCAGCAGATGCTCAATGACTCGGACACATTCTTGCATAAAGCATTCAGTCTTAGTGTTGCATGATGGGTAAAATGGGCCGTTCCAATGGGGCTTAGTCTGTGTTTTATATACAGTATATGTATGTTATTGTTTTTGATTTATCGTTCAAAAAAAGTCTGCTGAAACCTTTTTCTACCTCCGTTTTTTCCCCAGCTTGAGAGACTCTCGCAGCCAAACCCTGATGGAGGCCGTTCTCCTGCTGCATGCTGGGAGTTTTCAGCGTAACCTGAGAGTGTGACGAGGCTCGAGACCCACCGGGACTGTCATCGACGGGAACACACAGCTTGACAAACTACTTCCCTCGTTTCCAGGGCCGTCTGAATGCAGTCTTGTGTTTGTGGTGCTGAAACACGCCACACACTCCCAGCTGAAACTTCACACAGGTAAAGCTGACACCAAACAACCGTGTGTCTGAGGCTCAGATTGCTTCAGAACGACTGGGTGGCCGGTGTGGGAAATAAAGTTAATGTCCACACTTTGATATTAATGCTCCCAAATTTGATTGACACATGAAAAAAAAATGAAGAAAAAACAAATATATATATATATATATATATATATATATATATATATACACACACACACATATATCTCACACACACATACACACAAACTCTCTCACACATATATATGATGTCGAACAGCAGTAGTTCATGTTGCAATTTTAAACCCCTTCACTCTTGCGGTCTTGTTGCAGTGCATTATGGGAAAGAGCCTGTAGTTCAGGAAGTGTGTGAAACTCCTCAGTGATCAGGGATGTTCAGTGTTTCTGTTCCAGCGGGTCTCTGGGACCGGACACACAGAGACACACACACACACACACTCCTGCGGTCCAAACCAATCTCCTCTTCCACTTCCTCTGAGTTTCACTGCGCTTCAGTGTAACCCAACGAGATGATCATGTTAAATATTAAACCCTTTATATTTCACCAGCGGCGGGGGGGGGGGCAAAAAATGACAAGAAAATGCCATCAGTGCATCAGCGGGTGTTTATAACGGATCAATCCCATAATGCATCGCAAAAAATTGCAACATGAACTTACTGCCATTTGACATTTTGATTTTCTTTATGTTGCACAGTGTTTATGTAGTTATCTAAAACACGGCCTATAAACTATTCAATCATAGTGTCTGACTTTAAACAGGAATAGATCAGGTTACAAACTCAAAGCATCCGTTTAAGGTGAAACAGGATATATTTATTATGAGGGATGGGACGTGAATCTATCGGTCAGGAATTATAGTGGAGGGAGTAAAAATTAATAACTGATATGTTGGTCTGTAGTTTAAAGCCGTATGTTAAAGTTAAACAATCCTCACTTTATAACACACAATTGGGAGATATAAAGTTGCAATTACCTTTTAAAATGTTTTCTTCTGTGGCGAAAACAAGCTTCCATAGTATCCTGACACATTTTCATTCGGAGACTGGATCTGAGGAATCATGTGCGCCTACTGTTTACGGTGACGTTTTTACAACCTTTTTTCTTACTTTACACATTATGCATAAATACATGCATGAGCGGGAGTGTATTTCACATGGAAACTGTTATCCTCAATGTATACTGTGTTTCTGTGCTGTTATGGAGAAGTAATTGCTGTAATTTTCTGGGGAATGACATGCCTCATGAGGTCAGGGGCTTTCCCCTCAAACACCAATGGAAAGACCTCACACACACACACACACACACACACACACACACACCTGATACAGCGGCTCTGAAACCTGTGAACTACACTAAACTACACTCAAATACGCTCAACTACACTCAACTACAACAAACTATGCTCAAATGTGCTCAACTACACTCAACTACACTCAAATACACTCAAATACGCTCAACTACACTAAACTACACTCAAATACACTCAAACACGCTCAACTACGCTCAACTACACTCAAATACACTCAAATACACTCAAACACGCTCAACTACAACAAACTACTCAATTACGTTGAGCTACGCTCAACTATGCTCGACTACACTGAACTATGCTCAACTATAACTATGCTCAAATACGCTCAACTACGCTTAACTACAACAAACTACACTCAACTACGCTGAGCTACGCTCAAATACGCTCGCACTACAACGAACTACACTCAATTACTCTGAGCTACGCTCAACTATGTTCAACTACACTAAACTATGCTCAATTACGCTCAACTACGCTTGAGTACAACGAACTACACTCAACTACGCTCAGCTATGCTCAACTACGCTCAACTACACTCAAATACGCTCAACTACGCTTAACTACAACGAGCTACGCTCAACTACGCTCAGCTATGCTCAACTACGCTCAACTACACTCAAATACGCTCAACTACGCTTAACTACAACGAGCTACGCTCAACTACGCTGAGCTACGCTCAACTACGCTCAACTACACTAAACTACGCTCAACTACACTAAACTATGCTCAAATACGCTCAACTACATTCAACTATGCTCAACTACACTAAACTACGCTCAACTACACTAAACTATGCTCAAATACGCTCAACTACATTCAACTATGCTCAAATACGCTCAACTACACTAAACTACACTCAACTACACTAAACTATGCTCAAATACGCTCAACTACGCTTGACTACAACAAACTACTCAACTACGCTCAACTACACTCAAATACGCTCAACTACGCTTAACTACAACGAACTACACTCAACTACGCTGAGCTACGCTCAACTACACTAAACTACGCTCAACTGCACTAAACTATGCTCAATTTCGCTCAACTACGCTTGACTACAACGAACTACACTCAACTACGCTCAGCTATGCTCAACTACGCTCAACTACACTCAAATATGCTCAACTACGCTTTACTACAACAAACTACACTAAACTACGCTGAGCTACGCTCAACTACGCTCAACTACACTAAACTACGCTCAACTACACTAAACTATGCTCAAATACGCTCAACTACATTCAACTAGGCTCAACTACACTAAACTACACTCAACTACACTAAACTATGCTCAAATACGCTCAACTACATTCAACTATGCTCAAATACGCTCAACTACACTAAACTACACTCAACTACACTACACTATGCTCAAATACGCTCAACTACATTCAACTATGCTCAACTACGCTCAACTACACTAAACTATGCTCAAATACGCTCAACTACATTCAACTATGCTCAACTACGCTCAACTACACTAAACTACGCTCAACTACACTAAACTATGCTCAAATACGCTCAACTACATTCAACTATGCTCAAATACGCTCAACTACACTAAACTACACTCAACTACACTAAACTATGCTCAAATACGCTCAACTACACTAAACTATGCTCAAATACGCTCAACTATATTCAATTATGCTCAAATACGCTCAACTACACTAAACTACGCTCAACTACACTATGCTCAAATACGCTCAACTACATTCAACTATGCTCAACTACGCTCAACTACATTCAACTATGCTCAACTACGCTCAACTACACTAAACTATGCTCAAATACGCTCAACTACATTCAACTATGCTCAACTACGCTCAACTACACTAAACTACGCTCAATTACACTAAACTATGATCAAATACGCTCAACTACGTTCAACTATGCTCAAATACGCTCAACTACACTCAACTACACTCAACTATGCTCAACTACACTAAACTACTCAACTACGCTCAACTACGCTCAACTATGCTCAACTATGCTCAACTACGCTCAAATACTACACTAAACTACGCTCAACTACACTAAACTATGCTCAAATACGCTCAACTACACTAAACTACGCTCAACTATGCTCAAATACTACACTAAACTATGCTCAACTATGCTCAACTATGCTCAACTATGCTCAAATACGCTCAACTACATTCAACTATGCTCAACTACACTAAACTACGCTCAACTACACTAAACTATGCTCAAATACGCTCAACTACATTCAACTATGCTCAAATACGCTCAGCTACACTAAACTACACTCAACTACACTATGCTCAAATACGCTCAACTACACTAAACTACGCTCAACTACACTATGCTCAAATACGCTCAACTACATTCAACTATGCTCAAATACGCTCAACTACACTCAACTACACTATGCTCAAATACGCTCAACTACACTAAACTACGCTCAACTACACTAAACTACGCTCAACTACACTATGCTCAAATACGCTCAACTACATTCAACTATGCTCAACTACGCTCAACTACATTCAACTATGCTCAACTACGCTCAACTACACTAAACTATGCTCAAATACGCTCAACTACATTCAACTATGCTAAACTACGCTCAACTACACTAAACTACGCTCAATTACACTAAACTATGATCAAATACGCTCAACTACGTTCAACTATGCTCAAATACGCTCAACTACACTCAACTACACTCAACTATGCTCAACTACACTAAACTACTAAACTACGCTCAACTACGCTCAACTATGCTCAACTATGCTCAACTACGCTCAAATACTACACTAAACTACGCTCAACTACACTAAACTATGCTCAAATACGCTCAACTACACTAAACTACGCTCAACTATGCTCAAATACTACACTAAACTACGCTCAACTATGCTCAACTATGCTCAACTATGCTCAAATACGCTCAACTACATTCAACTATGCTCAACTACACTAAACTACGCTCAACTACACTAAACTACTAAACTACGCTCAACTACGCTCAACTACGCTCAACTATGCTCAACTACGCTCAAATACTACACTAAACTACGCTCAACTACACTAAACTATGCTCAAATACGCTCAACTACACTAAACTACGCTCAACTATGCTCAAATACTACACTAAACTACGCTCAACTATGCTCAACTATGCTCAACTATGCTCAAATACGCTCAACTACATTCAACTATGCTCAACTACACTAAACTACGCTCAACTACACTAAACTATGCTCAAATACGCTCAACTACATTCAACTATGCTCAAATACGCTCAGCTACACTAAACTACATTCAACTACACTATGCTCAAATACGCTCAACTACACTAAACTACGCTCAACTACGCTCAACTACACTAAACTACGCTCAACTACACTATGCTCAAATACGCTCAACTACATTCAACTATGCTCAAATACGCTCAACTACACTCAACTACACTATGCTCAAATACGCTCAACTACACTAAACTACGCTCAACTACACTAAACTATGCTCAAATACGCTCAACTACACTAAACTACACTCAACTATGCTCAACTACGCTCAACTATGCTCAACTACACTAAACTACACTCAACTATGCTCAAATACGCTCAACTACACTAAACTACACTCAACTATGCTCAACTACGCTCAACTATGCTCAACTACGCTCAACTATGCTCAACTACACTAAACTACACTCAACTATGCTCAACTACGCTCAACTACACTAAACTACGCTCAGCTATGCTCAAATACTACGCTCAACTACGCTCAACTACGCTCAACTACGCTCAACTATGCTCAACTACGCTCAACTACGCTCAACTATGCTCAACTACGCTCAACTATGCTCAACTACACTAAACTACACTCAACTATGCTCAACTACGCTCAACTACACTAAACTACGCTCAGCTATGCTCAAATACTACGCTCAACTACGCTCAACTACACTAAACTACGCTCAGCTATGCTCAAATACTACGCTCAACTACGCTCAACTACGCTCAACTACGCTCAACTATGCTCAACTATGCTCAACTATGCTCAACTATGCTCAACTACATTCAACTATGCTCAACTACATTCAACTATGCTCAAATACGCTCAGCTACACTAAACTACACTCAACTACACTATGCTCAAATACGCTCAACTACACTAAACTACGCTCAACTACACTAAACTACGCTCAACTACACTAAACTACGCTCAACTACACTATGCTCAAATACGCTCAACTACATTCAACTATGCTCAAATACGCTCAACTACACTCAACTACACTATGCTCAAATACGCTCAACTACACTCAACTACGCTCAACTACACTAAACTATGCTCAAATACGCTCAACTACACTAAACTATGCTCAAATACGCTCAACTACATTCAACTATGCTCAACTACGCTCAACTACACTAAACTCTGATCAAATACGCTCAACTACATTCAACTATGCTCAAATACGCTCAACTACACTAAACTACACTCAACTATGCTCAACTACGCTCAACTACACTAAACTACACTCAACTATGCTCAACTACGCTCAACTATGCTCAACTACACTAAACTACGCTCAACTACGCTCAACTACGCTCAACTACGCTCAACTATGCTTAAATATGCTCAACTACATTCAACTATGCTCAACTACGCTCAACTATGCTCAACTATGCTCAACTACACTCAACTATGCTCAACTATGCTCAACTACGCTCAACTACACTAAACTACGCTCAGCTATGCTCAAATACTACGCTCAACTACGCTCAACTACGCTCAACTATGCTCAACTATGCTCAACTATGCTCAACTATGCTCAACTACATTCAACTATGCTCAACTACACTAAACTATGCTCAAATACGCTCAACTACATTCAACTATGCTCAAATACGCTCAGCTACACTAAACTACACTCAACTACACTATGCTCAAATACGCTCAACTACACTAAACTACGCTCAACTACACTAAACTACGCTCGACTACACTATGCTCAAATACGCTCAACTACATTCAACTATGCTCAAATACGCTCAACTACACTCAACTACACTATGCTCAAATACGCTCAACTACACTCAACTACGCTCAACTACACTAAACTATGCTCAAATACGCTCAACTACACTAAACTATGCTCAAATACGCTCAACTACATTCAACTATGCTCAACTACGCTCAACTACACTAAACTCTGATCAAATACGCTCAACTACATTCAACTATGCTCAAATACGCTCAACTACACTAAACTACACTCAACTATGCTCAACTACGCTCAACTACACTAAACTACACTCAACTATGCTCAACTACGCTCAACTATGCTCAACTACACTAAACTACGCTCAACTACGCTCAACTACGCTCAACTACGCTCAACTATGCTTAAATATGCTCAACTACATTCAACTATGCTCAACTATCCTCAACTACACTAAACTACGCTCAATTACACTAAACTATGCTCAAATACGCTCAACTACATTCAACTACCCTCAACTACCCTCAACTACCCTCAACTACGCTCAACTACGCTCAACTACATTCAACTATGCTCAACTAGGCTCAACTACACTAAACTACACTCAACTACACTAAACTATGCTCAAATACGCTCAACTACATTCAACTATGCTCAACTACGCTCAACTACACTAAACTATGCTCAAATACGCTCAACTACATTTAACTATGCTCAAATACGCTCAACTACACTAAACTACACTCAACTATGCTCAACTACGCTCAACTATGCTCAACTACACTAAACTACACTCAACTATGCTCAACTACGCTCAACTACACTAAACTACGCTCAACTATGCTCAAATACTACGCTCAACTACGCTCAACTATGCTCAACTACATTCAACTATGCTCAACTACACTAAACTATGCTCAAATACGCTCAACTACATTCAACTATACTCAAATACGCTCAGCTACACTAAACTACACTCAACTACACTATGCTCAAATACGCTCAACTACACTAAACTACGCTCAACTACACTAAACTACGCTCAACTACACTATGCTCAAATACGCTCAACTACATTCAACTATGCTCAAATACGCTCAACTACACTCAACTACACTATGCTCAAATACGCTCAACTACACTCAACTACGCTCAACTACACTAAACTATGCTCAAATACGCTCAACTACACTAAACTATGCTCAAATACGCTCAACTACATTCAACTATGCTCAACTACGCTCAACTACACTAAACTCTGATCAAATACGCTCAACTACATTCAACTATGCTCAAATACGCTCAACTACATTCAACTATGCTCAACTACGCTCAACTACACTAAACTCTGATCAAATACGCTCAACTACATTCAACTATGCTCAAATACGCTCAACTACACTAAACTACACTCAACTATGCTCAACTACGCTCAACTACGCTCAACTACACTAAACTACACTCAACTATGCTCAACTACGCTCAACTATGCTCAACTACACTAAACTATGCTCAACTACGCTCAACTACGCTCAACTACGCTCAACTATGCTTAAATATGCTCAACTACATTCAACTATGCTCAACTATCCTCAACTACACTAAACTACGCTCAATTACACTAAACTATGCTCAAATACGCTCAACTACATTCAACTATGCTCAACTACCCTCAACTACCCTCAACTACGCTCAACTACGCTCAACTACGCTCAACTACAGCGAACTACGCTCAACTACAACGAACTACGCTCAACTACGCTCAAATACACTAAAGTCAAGTCAAGTATATTTATATAGCGCTTCAAAGCAGCTTCACAGTATCAATCTAAATAACATAACAGTGTTTTTTTCTTGATGGAAAAAACATCCACGTTTGGTAGGGCTGATCAGTGGTATTAATGATTGGTTAATTAATTTGAATATCTCCAATTTGAATAAACTACGCTGAACTACGCTCAACTACACTCCTTTTGTGTACATAGAAAAAGTCTTAGATCTTTGAGTTCAGCTCATGACAAATGGGGGCAAAAACAAAAGTGTTGTTTATAATTTTGTTCAGTGTGTGTGTGTGTGTGTGTGTGTGTGTGTGTGTGTGTGTGTGTGTGTATATTATTTTTATAATACTTCTCCTTTTGTGTTTCACGAAAGAAAGAAAATCACATGGGTGTCGAACCGTCCCGTATACATGAATTATATTAGCCCTGCCTTACTTTACGTTTTACATCACTAATACTTTAAAACAGTGTCTCTATAAAGCAAAACAAGAACTCTGGCATATCTTCCTTGAACAGAGAGAGCAGACAATGACACAAGTGAACGAACGCTATATTTAGTCTTACAACACATCACTGGTTTCCACATCCAACATCCACAGCATCTCTGAGACTTATGTTTGTCTTATGCTGTGATGCTTGGCCGTCGGATTGCAATGTCTTCTCAAACATTTTCAGTTTTTAAAGCCCTATTTTGGAAAGGGGATTTTAGAGGCCGTTCTTCACAATCAGCCGTTATTCAGATGAAATATGAAGCCCTGCGGGGTGTGTGTGTGTGTGTGTGTGTGTGTGAGATGTTGTTATCATAACCTCCCTGCACTGACCTCTGACCTCTAAGAGACTGAAAATAAGCTGTTTTAGAAGCTATGGTGTGTAAAGAAATGCGTTTTACACTTTCCTTCAAAACCAGACTGAGATGCATCTCAGAACTGTTACATGCTTAGAAATAAAGGTTCTTTATTGGCATTTAGTTTGTGCATCCATTAGAACTTGCACAAACGTTTTTTTATAGCAGAAAAGGGTTCTATAGATTATTAAAGACGATCTATTATGATATTATGCTACTAGAACAGGTTTTCCTGCTTGAATGTTGATTATTTCCTCATATTCTCCATTGTTGCGGCTCCTCTCTTCCCAGTCTGTCAGTAACGCTCTGTTTACTTCCTGTCTCTATGAAGCCCCTCCTCCTGAAAAGCACACAGTGCTCTGATTGGTCGGCTGGATCGGTGTGTTGTGATTGGTCGAGCGCTTCGAGTGTGTTTGAGAAATGTCCCACCCCTTACCATAACCGCTAGTTTAACACACTACTTACTAACTCACCCAGGCCCCGCCCCTTTATTCTGCATATTAAGTATTATAATGAGGAATATTGTGACGTGTTCGTTCCTGGAAGAAACTCAAGATACAATGGAGGCGTTTCAGGAGTTCAGAAACAGTGATAGAGAGAAACGAGAGGAAGGCTTCTGCTTTACTAAAAATAACCTGCATTTGATTAATGTTGGTCAGTGTGTCCGTAACGCGCCTTCATCTGCAAAGCGTCAAAGCGTTTTGTTTAAAGCTCAAGCAACATAAGGGAAAATAACCTGAAATTGCATGTGTCCCGCATGTGTGCCTCCATCTGCCCTCGGTTATGAGCGAGAGAAGAACTCGCTGGAAACGGAGAGAGAGACTCACGTCTGTCCATCATCTGTTGCTCCCGTGTGTTTCACAGCTGGAATCAGGAATGTTTCCGACGGCTTGTTTTAATCTCAAACACTGACACACAGATGCTGTCAAAGCCGCTGCGCAGATCTGACATTTACACCGAGGAAAGCGCCGGACAATCACTTCTGATTGATGTATATTAGATTTATATTTGTTATATATGTAAATAATGCAGAAATAAAATGTACAAATATTGTCCTTAAATTAAAATAAAATAAACTTTAATGGTCCTAAAAATAGACTTAATTTTCCTGAAAATATAAATAGTATAATATTTTTTTTTCTATTGATTTTGTAGTTAAACCTGACCTGGACATGTATAAAAGCAACCTAATTTAAAAAAAAAAAAAGAAAAAAAATTACATGTATGTATGTGTATATATATATATATAATTTTTTTTCTTTTTTTATATATATACATACTATATGAAAATACAATAAATGCACAAAAATAATACAAACTAAAAAAAATGGTACAGCATGCAGAATTATTATGGTAATTAGAAATTGGGGGGAAATTAGCTTAATTGTCACATAAATAATGTCACAAAAAGTCTTAATGGTCCTAGAATTAGGGTTAATCTTCATGAAAATGTGAACAAAATGATTGTACTACTTTTTTTGTATTTATTTTTTTATTCTATTGAAATTAATGTTCAGCGTGACCTGGACATGTTTAAAAGCAACCTAATAAAAAATAAAATGAAAACACAATAAATGCACAATAAAAAATGTATGCAAGCTATAAAAACAAAAGAATACAAAATCCAGATGCATTTAGGTAATTATAAATATTAGGAAAAATAGTTATAAAACAAGTCTTAAAATAGGCTTAATTTTCTTGAAATTGTGAGCTAAATATTTGTTCCTATTGATTTTGAAGTTAAATGTGAGCTGGACCTGGACCTGTTTTCATGCGGTTGTGCCAGTGTTTTCAGTGCGCGTATGAAAATGGATGTGTTGCGGCGAGATTCCCACCAGACAAGCCGAACTGAAATAAACTGAGCTGGTGCTTCTGCTGAAGGGTGAGAGACACCGATGACGAGGAGAGAGAGAGAGTCGGGTCTGGAGGGTCAGACAGCAGCTTTATGGCCCGTGCCTGACGCTTCACTAGACCAAACTATCCAAAACTAGTCAAAGCGGGATGGAGAAGTCAGGAATGTTCCACACATGGAGATCAGAGTCAAACTCACATTACATGCTTCGATTGACCCAAATCTGAAACTTTTCTTCTTCTCCCACGTGAGAAAATGAAAGTGCCAAAAGCTCCTGGATTCATATATTCTCTGATCAGTTTCAGGACTCATTCATATGTGGATATAAATCGGATATGTGCGTTTGCGTCTGTCATGTAGCCTAAGCGTAATGAGATTTTTACAATTATTATTGAGAAATAAACAAATGTAGGCCTACATACAAAATAGGCATTGAATAAACAATATTTACAATTTTCAAAAGGCACACATAGTTGCAAATTACAAGTAACAGCAGCATCAGATATTCCCGTGTCAATGCGATTCAAATGCATTTAAAAATCTCCAAAAGATCAGTGTTGTTTATGCAGGCTAATATAATGCATTGATATTATTATTAACCATAATATACCTTAATATTAACTTTATATTAATATTCACCCCCCCAAAATATCGTGTTTCCATAGTTTGCGAAGTTCATGGAATTAAATATTTAAAGATTTGTTTTAATGACGTAACTGCATATTTGCCGAATGCTGACGATATATGATGCCTTTTTTTCATGTTTGAACGAATCGGTTGAGTGAATGATTCATTGACTCACTCACTCCTGAATCACCGTCTACTGGTGAAACTATGAAACCTGCTGAAAAATCCCGCTATTAATGCACAGGCTGTTGAATATTATATTTATCATAGTGTTAGGATAAATTAATGTGAATATTTGTATCTTTTTTATTTTTTATTTATTTAATTCATTCACACACAAACTTACACACACAAACACACACACATTTACACTCACCCTCACAAACACACACAAACTCAGACTCACTCTCTCTCTCTCTCTCTCTCTCTCTCTCTCTC
Organism: Meda fulgida; assembly: GCA_030578275.1. Lineage (NCBI taxonomy): Eukaryota > Metazoa > Chordata > Actinopteri > Cypriniformes > Leuciscidae > Meda > Meda fulgida. Next base: position 979,994 of record CM060619.1, read on the forward strand.
TCTCTAACGCACACACACTCATTCACTATCTCTCTCACACACGCGTGCACACACACTCACTCTCTCTCTCTCTCTCTCTCTCTCTCTCTGATGCACACGCGCACACACACTCATTCACTATCTCTCTCTCACTCACATACACGCATGCACACACTCACTCACACACACTCACACTCTCTCTCTCTGATGCACACACGCGCACACACACTCATTCACTATCTCTCTCTCTCACTCACATACACGCATGCACACACTCACACTCACACACACTCATACTCTCTCTCTCTCTCTGATGCACACGCGCACACACACTCATTCACTATCTTTCTCTCTCTCTCTCTCTCTCTCTCTCTCTCTCTTTCTCTCACTCATGCACACACTCTCTCACTCTCTCTCTCTCTCACACACACACACACACACACTCACAGAGGTGGTTGAAATAAGCAGATTTTTCTGCTCTCCTGATGTCTGTTTTTTCCTCTCTTTCTCCTTTGCTCGTAATGTCTTTTCCAGCGCCACCTTTGATGCCTTTCATTTGTGCGTTTCATGGTTTTTTCTCCTCACACTTTCCCTTAGTTGGTGTCCAGAGCCGATCGGCTCCTGAGGGCTTCAGAGTTACACACACACACACACATCGAGAAGAGTACATGCATGTCTATTGTAACCGTGTTCCCAAAGAATGTAAAGGTTTCACAACCTTATGATTATGGCATCACATGCATGCATAAACTATATCCGTATTTATTTAAATCAATGAGTAATCAAACACCATTCATGCTCACAGTGTTTATTCCCAGGGACAATATATTACATGATTTGATTAATATAGTTTACATGTATGCTTTTACACGCAAAACGATATTTATGATTAGGCCTATATTTGAGATTATATTTGTATTGCAAATCAGTGTGAATTACAGTTTTAACATAAACAGACCAATAAAGTCAATGTCATGCATATTTTTCAGCCATGCATAAATTAAGCAATTCAGATTTAGTTTTCATGAACGACTCACCAAACGTTCAAGCGTTATGGAAGAACGTTTGTTCATAAGTTAATGGCCACTTTGCACGCAAAATTTGACTTTGGCGTCTGCATAACACGTCATTTGAAAGTGTAAAGTCGTGTTATTTATACGCAGATTGATGAGAACGGGTTGCAACGTGAGCACGTCGAGCGTCAGCTATATGATGTGTAAAGCAGCCTGAATGTGATGTAGACTGTGGCTGAATAACAAGTGTTTGCACAGCGTTCCAGGAGATCTAACCAGAGGAAGTCTGCAATGCAAGCCAGGATCCATTTTTAGCAGCAGTGTCTTAAAGTAGGTCAGTTTTTACATTTGTCAGCGCTCTGTCATTTAATGCGGCCCAGAGTTTGTACGATCACACATAGTTTAGGTCTGGGGTGTTTTGAAGGTAATTATCAGATTCACGGGACAGGGTGTGAATTACAGCGGGATTTACAGGATCTTATTTTGATTCTACAAAAGCGTGGGTTTTCACCTAATGCCATTTTTTTGCTGCTCTCTTTGCATTTACACCGCTTTTACTAGTAGATGTCTTTGAGTGCACAGAGACGTTGAAACAGTGAATCATTTTCATTGATTCATTTTATTCAAAGCTTCATGCATTTACAATTGCATGAATAATGTTATACGCTAATGATGTATGTATGATGTCATTGATAGGCGACAGGTCCGTGTCAAACTGCTTATTTCTCTGGATTTAAACATTCTTAGAAACATTTGGGATAATGTAAGTACACAAATCAACTATATATATATATATATATATATATATATATATATATATATATATATATATATATTGAACAAACACAACACTTTTGTTTTTGCCCCCATTTTTCATGAGCTGAACATTTTCTATGTACACAAAAGGTCTTTCTCTCAAATATTGTTCATAAATCTGTGTTAGTGAGCACTTCTCCTTCGCCGAGATCATCATCCACCTCACAGGTATGGTGTATCAAGATGCTGATTACACAGCATGATTATTGCACGGGTGTGCCTTAGGCTGTCCACACCTTTTGTGTACATAGAAAAAGTCTTAGATCTTTGAGTTCAGCTTGTGAAAAATGGGGGCAAAAAAAATATATGTATATGTAGGCTATTTGATCCAATAATTGTACATAGTGTGTCTTTTAATGTTTTAAATGTAAAATATATTCAATGTAGACAAATTAAGTGTTGGGGGAAAGTAAAATGATACTTTAGACATGGAAAGTAAATCCACCAGTATATGGTGACAAACTACTGTCTTAATGAGTGAGACACTGAATCATTCGTGCAGCTGATTAGTTAAAAACAGCTGAATCATTCAGGACAAACCAAATGACTGGCTGCGTCCGAAATCATATACTACTACATATAGTATGCGAAAAACAGTACGCCAACAGAGTAGTATATTCGAATACATTCAAATGTAGTTCCTAATCAGACGTGATTTCAGTACGTGATTTCTTTACAAATGGATCATTGAATCATTGAATCATTGACTCACCCGATTCATTCAAAAACACTGAATCATTTAGGAATGAACCGCCACTTGTTTGGAGAGGCAACGCTCATGCTGTGACTATTTTTGTTTTGGCGAAATAGAGCAAAAAACGTTGATATTAACAATATTGTGTGCAAAATGTACGTCACTTAATATTAAGTTAATATTTACAAGCTCGAAAATGTAAATGAAACAGGAGTTATAAAGGGAAATGATGTGGAAACAATTGTATAGATACTCTAATATAGATGCTATTATATACATGTAATTTATTTATTGAGTCTGTAGTGAATGGAAATGTATAGTCGCAATTGTGTGATATAAAGTCAGAATTGATATAAAGTCGCAATTGTGTGATATAAAGTCAGAATTGCAAGATATAGTCGCAATTGTTAGAAAGTCGCAATTATGTTATATTAAGTCGCAATTATGTGATATAAAGTCACAATTATGTGATATAAAGTCGCAATTGTGTAATATAAAGTCAGAATTGCAAGATATAGTCTTATGTGATATAAAGTCGCAATTATGTGATATAAAGTCGCAATTGTGTGATATAAAGTCAGAATTGCAAGATATAGTCGCAATTGTGAGAGTCGCAATTATGTGATATAAAGTCGCAATTGTGTGATATTGAGTCGCAATTATGTGATATTAAGTCGCAATTATATGATATAAAGTCGCAATTGTGTGATATAAAGTCAGAATTGCAAGATATAAAGTCGCAATTGTGAGAAAGTGGCAATTGTGTGATATAAAGTCGCAATTGTGATATTAAGTCGGAATTATATGATATAGAGTTGCAATTGTGTGATATAGTTGCAATTGTGTGATATAAAGTCAGAATTGTGTGATATAAAGTCTCAATTATCTTTTGAAATGTTTTAATCTGTGCGAAAACAAGCTTCCAATGAAAATCAATGCGTTTGCAAGTTAGTTTAATTTTATATGCTGTAAATTACAATTACAATTTCACATGCTTATTCAAGATGGCGTAACTAATGTCATGTTAAGTCACACAAACAGTAGTTCTAGCAAACAGCAAAGCATCACAATAACTATAACAATATGCTGCCACAATATTATACAGGTGAAACTCGAAAAAAAAAGAATATTGTGCAAAAGTTTGTGTATTTCAGTAATTCAAATTAAAAGGCGAAAATAATATATTTAGTGTATATAACTATATACATAGGCTATGCATGATTATACTTTTCAGAGGGCCGACATTTCTGTATTTAAAATCCTTTTTTTAAATCGATTTCATGTAATGTTCAAATTTTCGGAGATATGAATTTGGGGTTTTCATAAGCTGTCAGCCATAATCATCACAATTATTTTGCACGATACTTTTGCACGATATTCAAATTTTTCGAATTTCACCTGTAAATGTGCTTCTGGTTTAAAGTGAACAAACAAACGTGTCTGTGTGTCTTGTGCTTTCTCACTGTAAAAAACAATCTGTTCAATTTACGGTAAAGTACCGGCAGCTGTGGTTGCCAGAAATTTACCGTATAAAATATGGTAGCAACATATTAGGTTTTACAGACTTAACTTAAAATTTACAGTAATTAACTGTTTCATTATCTGATATAATGTTAATGTACCGATCTATTGAAGTATTAATATCTGTTTTGTATCATTGTAATACACTAACAACCCACAATTACAGCAGTGATGAGTCACATGATCAATCAAAGCTCATCACAAACAGCTTTTCACAAGAAAGTTTATACTAATATATATAAGCTGCAAAGTGTCATTCACACAAACATTAAACACCATCATGGTAACACATGAAATTTTAAAAATACAATAAACATGAATTTAACGACATTAAATGTAACATAAACCCTAATGTACATAACTGATTAGAAAAAAACTAAGAAAACTATGAAAAAAGTTATTTCAACAAAAATACATCAAATGAGAAGTGTCATGCAGGGAATTGTGAGAATGTCAATTTACGGTTTTTCACTGTAAATTATACAATGAGTTGTTCTTTGTCACTTTAAAAAACTGTAAATTTAACGGTATTTTACAGTAAAATTACATTAAATGTACCATTAGATCTATTACAGTTATTTACCGTATATAGTAAAGAAACTTTGTTAACCAATTAACAGTTTTTCACTGTAGCATTTTTACAGTCTTTTACTCTGTTTACTCTTTTACAGTCTCCATCTCTGGTGTATAAACCACACACACCTCCATCTGGCGTTCACCTGTGCACAAATATCTGAGCAGCAACTTCTGCATAAATGCTCCATTGAATAAAGAAACGGTAGAGTTGAAGTAACGCACCGTAACATTTACATGCAACACGGTCCGCCTGTGCATTTCACAAACACGTCTTTTCTTCGTGGCGATATCTGTAAACTCCTGCTGCGCTTCTGGTTCATTTGAAACACATACTCTGTCATAACACAACGTTTTTCAGGCCATTACCGGCTACCGTAATGGGTTTTGGATCCTGACACGACTCATGATGAGACACGACGCAACCGTGTCTTTGTTTCAGCTCGACATTTGATTGTTCCTGCGTCATTTTAAAACTTAATTACACACAAATTCCTTTAATGGATAAATAACCTTTTTTTTTTTGCTGAACGGGTCAAACTGCGGCCTTTAAATCATGATAAGCTGCACTTCTTGCAAACACGGTTATACTTCAGCCTCATGAATTGCATTTAACATCATTGAGATTCAGATTTGGTTGGAATAAAATGTGTGGGTCCATTATAATCAAATTGAGCCTGACTGGTTATATTTCTAACCAGCACAATCTCCATATAATATGATCACGCTTCATTACCGTTAAAATTAATATTATACAGATACACTTAAAATAAAATATTTAGAGCCAAATTTAAGATGCATGTATTTGAATTGCATCTAAACTTTTCATTTGGATTAAACAGTTTCAAGATAAACTTATAAACATAATGTGATGCATGTTTGACCACGAAACAGTTCAGATTTCTGTAATAAACTGAATGTGTTTTAAATGCACGCACGCACGCACACACACACACACACACACACACACACACACAAATGTAATAAACTCACTCATTCAATCACACTCACACTCTGAAACAGACACACAATCACACAATAACTCACACTCTGAAACACTCACACTTGAAACACTCACACTCTGAAACACTCACTCACAATCACACTCTGAAACAAACACACATACTCACACACACACACAATCACACACACAATCACACTCACACTCTGAAACACTCACACTCTGAAACACTCACACTCTGAAACACTCACTCACAATCACACTCTGAAACAAACACACATACTCACTCACTCACACACACAATCACACTCACACAATCTCACTCACTCACTCACTCACTCACTCACTCACTCACTCTCTCTGTCACTAACTCACACACTCACTCACTCACACACACACACACACACTCACACAATCTCACTCACTCGCACACAAACACACTCACTCACACACTAACACACACACACACACACACACACAATCTCTCTCACACACACACACACACACACAATCTCACTCACTCACACACAAACACACTCTCACACACACACACACACACACACACAATCACACTACGAAACACTCACTAACACAATCACTCACTCACACACACACACACACAATCACACTCACACTGTGAATCACTCACTCATACAATCACACTCTCACTCTGAATCACTCACTCACACACTCACTCACTCACACACACACACAAACACACACAATCACACTCTGAAACACTCACTCACTCACTCACTCTCACACAACACACACACACAATCTCACTCACTCACTCACTCACTCACACAATCACACTCGCACTCTGAAACACTCACTCACTCTCACACACACACAATCACACTCTCACTCTGAATCACTCACTCACTCACACTCTCACTCTGAATCAGTCACTCACACACACACACACACACACACACGTTGTGTTTTCATGTTTTATGGGACTTTCCATAGACATAATGATTTTATACTGTACAGACTGTATATTCTATTCCCTTACACTAACCCTATCCCTAAACCTGCCCATCACAGGAAACATTCTGCATTTTTACATTTTCAAACAACATCACTTAGTATGATTTATAAGCTGATTTCCTCATGGGGACCAAAAAATGTCCCCACACGAACAAGGATTTCGGATATTGCCACACACACACAATCACACACACACAATCTCACTCACTCACTCACACAATCACACTCTCACTCTGAAACTCACTCACACACTCACTCACACACACACAATCACACTCTGAAACACTCAATCACACACTCACTCACACACACAATCACACTCTGAAATACTCACTCACACACTCACTCACTCACACAATCACACTCGCACTCTGAAACACTCACTGACACACTCACTCACACACACACACACTCACTCACTCACACACACAATCACACTCACAAAATCACACTCACTCACACAATCACACTCTCACTCTGAAACTCACTCACACACACAATCACACTCACACTCTGAAACACTCACTCACTCACACACACAGACTCGCACTCTGAATCACTCACTCACTCACTCTCACACACACACACACAATCTCACTCACTCACTCACACACACAATCACACTCTCACTCTGAAACACTCACTCACTCTCACACACACACACACACACACACACACACACACACACACACACACACACACACACACACACACACACACACACACACACACACACACACACACACACACACACACACACACAATCACACTCTGAAACACTCACTCACACACACAATCACACTCACACAATCACACTCTCACTCTGAAACACTCACTCACACAATCACACTCACACAATCACACTCACACAATCACACTCTCACTCTGAAACACTCACTCACACAATCACACTTCTACTCTGAAACTCTCACTCACTCACTCACTCACTCACTCACACAATCACACTCACACAATCACACTCACACAATCACACTCTCACTCTGAAACACTCACTCACACAATCACACTTCTACTCTGAAACTCTCACTCACTCACTCACTCACTCACTCACTCACTCACTCACACAATCACACTCTCACTCTGAAACACTCACTCACACAATCACACTTCTACTCTGAAACTCTCACTCACTCACTCACTCACTCACTCACTCACTCACTCACACACACAATCACACTCACACACTGAAACACTCACTCACTCACTCACTCACACACACAATCACACTCACACACTGAAACACACACTCACTCACTCACTCACTCACTCACAATCACACTCTCACTCTGAAACAAACACTCACTCACACACACACACACACACACACACACACACACACACACACACACACACTCTGAATCACTCACTCACACACACACACACACAATCACAAAATCACACTCTGAAACTCTCACACACTCACTCACACACACAATCACAGAATCACACTCTGAAACACTCACTCACTCACACACACAATCACACACACAATCACAAAATCACACTCTGAAACTCACTCACACACTCACTCACACACACAATCACACTCACACTCTGAAACAAACACACATACACACTCACTCACACACACACATTTTTAGAGCACAACTCGTTTAGATCATTGCTTTATTGCTTCGCAAGGTTTAAAACTGTAATTACGTTTTTATAGAGATCATATTAACACATAGTTTTTTCAAATGTATTTAGAAAAAGTTTAAATCGTTGAATCATGTCAGCAGTCACTACCCCCCAAAAAAGTGTTTATGTGTCATGGGTCACACATGTATCCAGACAGGAACATTGCAGATCATTGTAGCACATCGAGGCTTGAACGTGATGACGTGCGCTAATGAGTTTCCTTCCGATGGTAATGAAAGTGGAGAAGCCGAAAGGTCAGTCGCAGCTTGTGTACCAGTGCAACACTGAGAAACATGCAGTCATTAACCTGATCTGGCAGATGCGTGTGAACGGGAGTCCTCCAGCCATTCTGCACTCGAAGTGCACAACCCACTCCTGCAGTTCATTAAAAGTTCAGTTGTCAAACTCCATCAACGATCTGAAGCCTTTTAAAAAGAATACAAACGCTACGGAGAGTCCTTAGCGCTTTTCTCCTCGTTATTCATGAACTAAACTCTGAGTCCGATCATATTCTGCTCTCTAGACACGGTATATCCCCACGTCTACTGCAGGGTTTCGCCGGGTTTAGAATAGAATTGAATAGATTACAATAGAATAGATTAAAATAGATTAGAATAGAATACATTAGAATAGAATAGATTAGATTAGAATAGATTAGAAAATAATAGAATAGATTAAAATAGAATAGATTAGATTAGAATAGAATAAAAGATTAGAATAGATTAGATTAGAATAGAATAATAGAATAGAATAGAATAGAATAGATTAGATTAGAAAAGAATAGATTATATTAGATTAGAATAGAATAGATTAGAATAGAATAGATTAGAAAATAATATAATAAATATATTAAAATAGAATAGATTAGAATAGAATAATAGAGTTGAATAGATTAGAAAAGAATAGATTATAATAGATTAGATTAGAATAGAATGGAATAGATTAGATTAGAAAATAATATAATATTATAAATAGATTAAAATAGATTAGATTAGAATAGAATAATAGAATAGATTAGAAAATAATAGATTATAATAGATTATATTAGAATAGAATAGATTATATTATATTAGAATAGAATAGATTAGATTAGAATAGATTAGAAAATAATATAATATAACTAATAGATTCAAATAGAATAGATTAGATTAGAATAGAATAGAATAGATTAGAATATAATGGATCAAAATAGAGTAGAATAGATAAGAATAGAATAGATAAGAATAGAATAGAATAGATTAGAATAATAGATTATAATAGAATAGAATAGGTTAGAATAGAATAGATTATAATTTAATATAATATATTATAATAGATTTATTGTAGATTTACAATAGAATAGATAATAATATAATATTATAAATTAGAATGGATTTAGAAATTGTGCATGTGATCGTCAAGACATGCATGATGTGACGAATCATTCAAACACTCTTAAAAATAAAAGTTTTTCTGGCATCAATAAAGAACCTTTAACTTTCCACGGCATGAAAGGATCTTTATCGGGAACAATATGTGCTTTACACTAAGAAGAAAATGGTTGATTTTAGAAATGAGCATTGAAAGTTTTTTGGGGGAACCAGAAATGTTTCTTTTATGGGATCACTGCAAAAACACTCGTTTGTAACCTTTATTTTTAAGTAAACTATATATATATATTTGTTAGTATTTTTGTCTTGTTTTCCAGCACAAGTATCTGCATTATTAAATCAAGATACATTTACTGGACAAGCAAAACGACTGAAGATACTGAAAACTGTATCAAAAGCACGTTTACTTGAACACAAAGAAAAATATCTGCCAAAATTCAAAGAGAAAACAAGATTATTTTTTTTAACCATCTGGCAGAAATTTCTTCTCGTTTTAAGCATAAACTCACTCATATTTTCAGAAAACCTTTATCGAATCTTATATCATTTTGCTCCTCCAGTATGTATCTTAATTTAATAATGTTTAGATATTTGTGCTGGAAAAAATAGATTTTTTTCTTTTTTTGCAGTTTATGGAGCACAAATATATCAGGGTTATTATTAACTAAAACTATTAAAACATTTTTTTTGTTGAAATAAAGCTAAAATAAAATACAAATATTAGGTAAAAAACTTAATCTAAATGAAAATTAGAAATATTGTCTTGGCAATAAACTGAAATAAGTATAAGTTGAAGCACTAATATTAACTGGAAACTAAAACCTTAGTTTATAAAATCTATTAAAAAAACTAAATAGAAGTGTTTTTTAAACTTAAACTAATAAAATGACAAAAGCACATAATGAAATTACACAAAAATTTACTAATTGAAGCAAACCAAAATATGTATAACACAATAAAAACTTAAATTAAAATAACACCGTTATATAAATATATTTCATGCATTCTTGAAATATATGTTCTTGTAATGCAGGAAAAATATTTTCATGCATACTTTATTAATGCATATGACATATGCATATGTGTTTATTTATGGCACAAATATCAAATTTGATAAAAGTAAAAGGATGTTTCAGATGCCTCAGCAGTGATGATGTTGTAGTGTATTAACGAGGTGATGAACACATTAAGTGTGTGTGTTGCTCTTTTCAAACAGCAGGCCTTGATTGAGAAGGACAACACACACACACACACACACACACACACCCACACACACACCTTTACTGTGACATTTAATACCTGATAATGTACTTAAATAAAACACTCATCCAGCCTGTCAGGTCTGATCTCGTCACAAATTAAAACATGCTGACCAAATGTTAACCAAGACCACTAATTGTAAGTGATTGCTGTAAATGCACACCCTAATAATAAGCTGAGGGCTCAACTTTCGTATAAACTCATATCTGATTTTGTTCTGCACGCAAGGCGAGGTGGAGCTGGATTTGGACGGCTTGGTAATTTGAAAAGAGCACCAGATGTATGTAGAGCTCATTCATTTCACTTGGACACTGTGATTTGAGAAAACAATTTGAAGCCGTTGGTTAACCACCGTAAGCACACAGTACATGTTTAATGTACTTATGGGGAAACATGGTTTCCCTCTGAAAAATGAGTTTGAGCAGCGCGGCCCCCGACTGTGTTGCGACACACGGGTCTTTTCCGCTGGAAGTGTGTGTGTGTTGTTTTTCTTCTGATTATTCTTAGATTTTTCACACACTTGTTTTTGTCCTTTTCTGTCCTTTGCAGCAATGCGTTACACGTCAAGTCACATGCTTTTACATACCGCTTTATATATTTATCATCAGACTAACTCAATTTCAGCTGTAAAGCAGCTCTATAAGACAATGGTGTCATTATTGGGCTAAAACTAACACATGAATCAAATTGTTTTATGGAAGTTAGTAAAACAACATATTTGTCTTTAAAGTTACACCACAATGAAGGTTCATCAACATCCCGAGTCACTTTTGCACATGACCTCTCTCTTTATTCTTAAGTTGCTGACACACAGTGTCTTTTGGTCAGAAATGTCAACTTGGTGGGCTTAAGTCTTAGAAAAAAGAGCAATTCTGCAGGAAAAAAATCAGAATTGTGGATAAAAATAACATTTTGAGGGGAAAAGTCAGAACTATGGGATATAAACTCACAATTCTGAGAAAAAATTAAATGTGAGATATAAATATGACATTTTTAGAAAAAAGTCGCAATTGTACGATATCAGTTTTTAAAGGAAAAAGTCAGAATTGCGAGATATAAATATGAAATTGAGAAAAAAGTAAATTGTGAAATAAAAACGTTAAGTCAGAATTATGAGATATAAACATGAAATTTTGCAGAAAAAAGTCAGAATCGTTTACGATATTTTTTTGTTGTTTAAAAAAGTTAGAATTATGAGATAGAAACTTGAATTTTGAAAAAAAAAGTTAGAATTATGAGATAGAAACTTGAATTTTGAAAAAAAAAAATTAGAATTATGAGATAGAAACATGAAATTTGGAGGAAAAAATATAGCTAGACATATGATTGAGGGCGGGCCGACGATGCAACATAATGAATTACTTTAAGAGTTGCACCTCAGATGTAGTTTACTCAACAACAAAAAAAGTGCTGTTTCTGCGTATCATTTGTAAGGATATAGTGTGTGTGTGTGTGTGTGTGTGTGTGTGTGTGTGTGTGTGTGGGGGGGGGGGGGGTCCTGGTTTCAAAGCGGTCCGGTGCGAGCGAGTTTCCTGTAAGCTCGGGAAGTGAGGAGATGTGTGTGCTGCTTTGTTCCAGAGACCACAGAGCTCCCCCGAGGCGGCCGAACACGTCAACAGGGTAAAAGGAGAAAGCCTGAAAGGTGTTTGTTCTTCGGCTCTGAGATCGGGGTACCTGAGGGATTGGCATGGGTGGCGGAAACCAAAGAGGAACCCAAAACGAGTGCCAAATTATTAGCTGAAGGTGATTTATCTGGCCAAGCACTCACATCTGGGAATCATCCGAGCTCTCCTGTTAATGTTGATCATCTCCTCATCATCCCTGTCAGGTCTCAGATGGGCCGAGCTATCAGAGCCGAGAGGAACACCAGCTCTACTGTAATTCCTCATTTGCTTCATGCGATGATTTCATGGAAAACATGATATCAGTAATACCTACAGCAACACACACACGTTTCACTGTTACTTGTTTCGGAATGTTCAGAGAACTTTCAAATGTAACGGTCACACAATGAACATTCCGTTTTGCAAACATTGTGTGAACGTTACATTTAAAAGTTCTCTGAACATTCCAACTGTTTTAAAAACGTTTTGTTTTGCTTTGTTATACGCATGTTAAAACATTTTGAACATTTAGAGAACATTCAAACATATATAAAGTTTTCATAAGTTATGGAAAAGGTTTTGTTCGCTGGAAGCACTTACCATGGCAAAAACACACACGTCCATTTCCAAACTCAGATGATTAATTTAGAAACTGAAAGGATACATCAACAATGGAAATCAATTCTGTCTGATTCTGGCATTTAAGATGTTTTCAACTTGTTTGACTTGTTATGACAGTCATTCAAAAGATAGAATATCAGTCCATGATGTCTGTAGTTGCAGATTAAACACCAGAAAAAGAGACTCTATAGCCAGTGATATATACAAAAGTTGGAAATATAATATATGTGTATACCGCTAGTATCCTATATATAATGCGCACTCTTTCATCAGATGCTTCATATGGAACCTTGCCCTGTAATATTATCTTGTTTCTGCCATAATTATGACATTTTTCTCAAAATTTTGAAACATTTTCTCGCAATTGATTTTTTTTCTCAATTTCAAGTTTATATCTTGCAATTCTGACTTTTTTCTAAAAAATTGTTCTTATCATACAATTCAGACTTTTTTCTCAAAATTTCTCTCATAATTTACTTTTTTTTCCTCAAATTCACATTTTTATGCCACAATTATGACTTTTCCCTCAGAACTGTGAGTTTATCAATTCTGACAATTTTTTCTCAGAATTACAATTTTTTTTTTTGCTCATGGATCAATTTATGGATATAGTTTTCATTTTTAATTTTAATTAAATTTTATGATTTATCTAGCTTGTGAACAATTTATCAGTAGAAAATATTTAATTAACCCATTAAACATGAAAGTATGCAATAATTTAAGACATTCCTCCTTATATAGCATTCTTTAAAATTGAGTCAAGAACCCTGGGGTTGTATTTAGAATCACATTAATCCTTTTTTTATTTTAAATAAGAGTGCAAAAATAAACTATTATTGCCCAACTCTTTATATAAAGTTGGATATGCAACTTTAACCGCACATTTCTAAATCTTGAGAAGGAAAATTACTTGTTTCAGAAAACAAGGCTTTTATGCAAGTGCTGAAAAAAGCAATACCTGGGAGCAATTTGGTGAAGGACTGGTAACAAATTGAACTGGTAATTCTGACTAATTTCCAGTCATTTGATAACCAGCAATTTAACACTCTCACTTTAATGGGACCCGCAGTGTGTTTCTATGAGGTTTCTAACAATGATGTCACTGTTCCCGGGGCAAGTGCTGTGATGTATAAGATTATAATACTGTCAATACAGTGTTGATGATACCACAGACATCATAACTTAATAAGTTGACCTTGAACTTAAACTGATCTGGTCTACATGTGCTTGAGATCTGTAGAGTTTTGTTCTCCTTCAATGAAGTGCCAAGCAGACTGAATGTCTATTGCTGGAGAAACATTGAGTGAATGACTATTAAACAAATGCATTTAGACTCTAGAAATAGTGTTTCAGTGCAATTTACATTTTCTCTGCAAATGACAAGAAAACAGAAGTGCTATATTTTCTTCATTGTGTCTGTCAACTTGTTATCATGAATATATAAAAAATAACGGTTGGCACATTTTTTTTGAGTCTCAATAATATCATTATGAAGTGAACATTTGAATTATTTTGTATCTAAATTTACAGTAAGTTACACATAATTACAACCGGCATGAAAGGGAAGTTGCGCAAGTCTTTTACTCCTTATTGTTCCGTATATCCGAGTGAAGCGGCTTTTCAAACAAGAACAAATGTTAGGCGGGGCTTGTGGGAATTGGTTGTGGTTTGCTATTGGTGGATCTCATGTGAGTGACAGGTTGCCCCGTCCTCACGCCAGTAAACACATCATCAGAGAAGAGATGTTGACGGACCAATAAATAATTTATAATACTGCAATATTCCATAAAAAAAGAATTAAATGACTTTAATGTCATTTTAATTGTGTATGCCACTTCTCAATTAATACATCAACAATATTCTTTTTTTCCAAACTGGCCCCTGACGTGTTATGCCACATTCCATGTTAATTTTTGACTCATTTTAGCTGTTTTTGGAAGCATAGAATTGGCATTCCAAAGTGGCATTGGAAGTGGAGCCACCGAGCCAGCAATCCCAGAACACTGACATCATCCAAATAAAAAAACACTGCATGCACTCCACCCAAAAGCCCAGTCATACATCGTTCTAGTGGAGTTCAGTTCATCTTCTTCCCTCCTGAATCACTGAGTCCATCATAGAGGGAAAAACCTCCTCTCAAAGTGAGCATTCATGGCAAACTCTCCTCTGGTGCATTACGTCTTTTTTCCAAAAGTTTTCCTTTACAGTCGAGGTTACACATCATTACTCTCTCTCTCTCTCTCTCTCTCTCTCTCTCTCTCTCTCTCTCTCTCTCTCTCTCTCTCTGGAATCGGATAAAACCAATATAACTCAATCAGGGGTGTTTTAAAAAAGAAAGCACACAAGGAACTACGTCATAAATTATATGTAGTTAATGCATTAATTTTTTTAAAATAATACACAAAATAAGTATTGTATTCATTGTAAGCACTTGATAAGATAAAAAAAATTGCCTCAGAAAAACATCGATGAAGCTAGGAGATTTATTTTGAAGTAAATCCTCAGATGAGATACAGGTCGTGCTGCGCATGCGCGTTCAACAGTTGGGGAATGAGCGCGAACGGGATCACGCCTCTCACAATTTTTCGACTTTTAAAGGTAGGTATTGAGGGGAAAATGTTCAGATAACATCTCCATTTCAAACACAAACGATAGTAAATAAGTTAAAAACAGTAAACTGTAAAAAAAAACATAATTGCGTTGGCTTGGGTCGGTGTTAAATTTCATTTCAAGTAAGTGTGACACGAATGAAAAAAACGTTTGATGCACCGGCTGAGTTTTGCTTCCATATATTTTAATTTTCTCAGTAAAGACATTTTATCTCCATTACGACGATAAAATGTTTATAATATCAGGTTAACCCTAATTGATTTAGTATGTTCTTGAGTACTAGTTCATATTTGGCGCTGCAATCGCGCGGGCTTCTTTTGCGCAGTAGTCACGTGATAAGCCTAGTTCGGGGCGGGGCTTCACGTGTCGTGAAACGAATAAATACGAATAATATTTATATATAATTTGTAATCATTCTTGTATCCAATCCAATATGTATGTGTGTATGTATGTGTAATCTCTATATGTAGTCTATATGAAAAATTATGTTAAGGCACATTAATATTTTTTGCATTGTGATTTTAAATAAGCATTAGCTAAATTTGGTACACACATTTACTTTGGTAATTTAAGTACTTTAACAACTTTTCATTTAACAGTTATGTTTACCTCAGTCATGAGATTTAGTTTTTTCGTTAGCTATACAATAAGTTATTGTGAATAGGGGCAGAGAAAAGTTTTATTGAAAATAAGGTTGCAATTAAAAAAACCTAATTAAATATTTTTTATTTGATTTAGGGGTGAAAAAATGGCATTTTTTTCTTGTGAAACTCACTTGTGTAAATTTAATTTAGCTATTTCTTGTTACAAGATGATATTAAGTTGGATTAATTGATAGAACCGCAGAAATTATTTATGTGCAGCACTGAAATTAAGAGTATTAAGACTATTGTAGAAATGTTTAGAAATAATCATGAAGGATTTGATTGATTTCTTGCTCTCATTTTGTTTCTTTCAGGAATTCTTATCCATTTCCCCTACATCCTGAGCGAGCCTGTAACACCTGAACATCTACAAATACCTCAGAGCATGTGCTTCACATTAAATATCATAATCATAACACCTCACTGCCAAAATCATCAAAATATATAATCTGAATATAAGCGACGACAGATAACAGATAAAACCCTGCATCACCAGCCCACAAAAAAAAAGATCAATAAGGTATAACAGCATGTTATATCTTAAGTATTTTAAGTCATACAAGATTCAGTTAATTTAAAAAAAAAAAAAAAATCCAATTTTTTTTTAACTTAAAAATTTAAGGCATCAACTTTTTTTTTTTTTTTTTTTTTTTTTACAGAATACTAGAAGAGGAATGAGAAAATCCATAAGGACAGTGAGCGAAATCCTCACTCAGCACGATCTCAGCTGAAATATGCTCCCAATTCTATTGAACAATAAACATTCATGATCCTCTCAGGTGGAAAATGACCATCAGCCATCAGTAAGAGCAGGTCTACACACACAAACACACAGGGGTGACAGCATTACGTCGTTCCTACTAGAGAGGGACCACACAAGCAGAGCGTCGACTTCAATGCTGGAGTCTTTCATCTGGATGAGGAATGAAGGATGAAGGGGTTGATGGAGGACAAACGCTTTCTCCTTCTCAGACTGGAAGATGTGAAGAGCGCAAAATCTGCCCGAGCCTGAGAAGACTCAGTGACGTAAAGGTAAATGTAAAGTTATTATTAGGGCTGTCACTTTACGTTGCACAATCGATCGGACCAACCAACACAAGTTTCGAAAACTAAAATAGGGAATGGATTTTGACGGCCTTCTCTTGGAGTCACACAGCAACTGCACTGACAAACACACATAACAGCATATTAAACTTCTGCATAATGTCTCTTTTTACAACTAAAATGTGAATTCTGTCTGTATTCAGACAGTCTCATGGATTCAGACACAGATTCGGGCTACAATCGCCTACGTATAGGCGAAATTTGTTTGACATTTCCAGGGTTCTCAAGTTTTATCAAAAGCTTGGAGTGAGATCACATGCGTTTAGGGGAGGAGCCCTAATGGAGCCCCGCCCCCCAATTTTACCCATTGTTCATAATTAACCAGCACAAATTGAAATTATAACAATTGGTAAATCTGATAAATGACAGAGCAATTCATCACATCAAATATACTCTTTAATGTTATATTTCAAAATTACAAATATACAAATATTACAAAAATATAACAAATTGCTCCAAACAGTTTGGAAAAACAAATCTTTTTGCATTTTGAATGCGTCTAGTCAAAATGGTATAATGATTTATTGTGTGGTGGGACATTGTGAACAAATGGACATATTAGTATATAATTTAA
>CM060619.1:1002989-1037989 GCA_030578275.1 Meda fulgida
TTGGAACAGTGTAGTGCATACAGACATAATTTCATGTAAAAATGAAATCATTTCTACAGATTAAGATCAGCAGAACATGGAGAGCATTATGGATTTGTTCATTTTTGTCATGTAAACATGGATAGCGATTAGAAATCTACATCAAATGTCTCAACTTGAGACTGTAGTTAATTTTAGGCTGAAGGAATCATATTACATTAGTTTCTTTTTCCCGGTTTTACCATTGCTATTTTTAAAGTCATCTGACCCCATTGGCAGATATTTTTTCTTGTTCTAAGCATTATAAATTCACTTAATTTTTAAGTGTCCTTTATATATCTTAATTTATTATCTATATCTTAAAGTGCCCCATTATGCTATTTTACATGCATCCAAGGATAAAAAAAGCACTTAGATTTTCTAACAATATACATTAGACATCACTTTATTTCTCAAACTTAATGCAATCTTGCTCTGCTCTGATTGGTCAGACGGCCCAATCTTTTGTGATTGGTCTACCACTTACTGCACCTATCGAAAATAAACATTAAAAAACAATAAAAAAAAAAAACCTTTTAATCCTCCCTTTACTGGCTTATGCTACTCTAAGTACAACTAACTTTGTATTTTTAAGCACTTCTTGCGTTGTTTTTGCCTCTTCATAATGACTCGCTTGCTTTAGTCCTCATTTGTAAGTCGCTTTTTACAAAGGCATATGCTAAATGACTAAATGTAAACACCTTTTACCATATCTGAATTCGGTGCTTTCTCAGTGCTTGAGTACGCAGTGATAGAAACAATGGCGTTGGATTTTCCATGTCAATTCCAGCGCGAGTCCTCATCCTTCTGTAGTGCGTGCAAAGTGGATTTGCAGCTCTTTAAACAGCGTCTTCTCGACATGAAGAACACGAACCAAACTCTTTCAGTCTCAGATAAACTACAGTATTTGAGGGCGGGGCTAAGAGACGCCGTTCGGCATAATGCAAATTTGTTACATAATTACATAGGTTTGTAACGGGAAGTGAGATGACACAATTCAGCAGTCCAGAATCATTTCTTTCTTTTTGGAGGCAATAACTTTGTGTCATGCACTTTGACATTTTAAGTGAATGCATCTTTCCAGATGAAACTGGACAAGTGAATGTGCATCTTGTTGAAACGCGCAAACTATCGCAAATAAACACGCTTAAAGCAACAGCATGGAACTTTTCCTCTTCTGTCGTCCTACTGGTTGGAAACGAAATTGTCCATTACCGCTGTCGTAAATAATTTAGCCTAGCGTCGCACGCACGCTCGCTGTTTATCCAGCACCGGCTTTAGAAGCAGATATAGTGTGTTTATAGCAGATATAGTGTGTTTATAGCAGATATAGAGTGGTTATAGCAGATATAGTGTGTTTATAGCAGATATAGTGTGGTTATAGCAGATATAGTGTGGTGTGGTTATAGCAGATATAGTGTGGTTATAGCAGATATAGTATGGTTATAGCAGATATAGAGTGGTTATAGCAGATATAGAGTGGTTATAGCAGATATAGTGTGGTTATAGCAGATATAGTATGGTTATAGCAGATATAGAGTGGTTATAGCAGATATAGAGTGGTTATAGCAGATATAGTGTGGTTATAGCAGATATAGTGTGTTTATAGCAGATATAGAGTGGTTATATATAGTGTGATTATAGCAGATATAGTGTGGTTATAGCAGATATAGTGTGGTGTGGTTATAGCAGATATAGTGTGTTTATAGCAGATATAGAGTGGTTATATATAGTGTGATTATAGCAGATATAGTGTGTTTAGCAGATATAGTGTGGTTATAGCAGATATCGTGTGTTTGTAGCAGATATCGTGTGTTTATAGCAGATATAGAGTGGTTCTACCAGATATAGTGTGTTTATAGCAGATATAGAGTGGTTATATATAGTGTGGTTATAGCAGATATAGTGTGTTTATAGCAGATATAGAGTGGTTATAGCAGATATAGTGTGTTTATACCAGACATAGGACCGCAAAGCGAATCCAGAAGTGCCTTTCACCCTGTTACGACTTGATGAACCACTGATTCAATTTTGGAAACATTATTTTAAGGTAAGAAATGTTCCAAGTGTAAGTGTTGCTTTAACACACAATCATCTTCATTAAAAGTAAAGAAGCGAAATCTTACAAGTGCTTTTGCCGCTCTTTCCTATTGCGGTCTTTGATTTTGAAATTAGCTGATGATCAATAAAATGCAGCTCATAACTGTTGCTTTCGATGACGTGAACTTAAATCTTGAATTAAATCTGCATATAGCGCGGGAACTGAAGATCAGATTTGAGAAAATGAGTAAATGAATTGAAATAAAGAAATGAAATTTGTGTTGGACTCAAGGTGTTTACATTGACAAAATCATTGGAAACATAAACAGAAAATTCTACAATACACACAAAAAACCCAATAATAGTCCGACCTTTGTATTTCTGAAAAGAGATACAACATCAACAGTGACACGCAGATAATTACATGACTATTCCACTGTCCCGCCACAGGCATTTACCATGTGTCTGCACACAAGACAGAAAGTACTTTATAGGAATACTCTTTTTTTGGAAATAAGCATTTGAGTTTTACCGTTTTCAAATCCATTCAGCCGATCTCCGGGTCTGGCGGTAGCACTTTTAGCATAGCTTAGCATAGATAATTGAATCTGATTAGACCGTTAGCATCTCTCTTAAAAAAACGACCAAAGAGTTTTGCAGCGCCTGAGACTTAGTGCCGGTCACGTTGGAAGTTATACAGCTGGGGACTATTTTCAGGCGCTGCGTAGTATCATTGTGCCTGCTGTACCCATGCTACTGCAGGAAAGTTCCTTGATTACGCAGGAATGAGAATATAGTTCCTAGCCATATTGTCCTAGAAAATCACAACTTTTCATTTTCTGTCGGTCTTAGTTCACAATGTAACTACAGAAGAGGCAAGTTTTAAATAGGAGAAATATCGAAACTCTTTGGTCATTTTTTTGAGAGAGATGCTAACGGTCCAATCAGATTCAATGATCTATGCTAAGCTATGCTAAAAGTGCTATCGCCAGACCCGGAGATTGGCTGAATGGATTCGAAAAACGGTAAAACTCAACTGTTGAAAAATGGGAGTTGAAAAATGAGCCTATTTCCAAAAAAAGTGGTGTGTTCCTTTAAAGCTGGAGTGGTGAAGCCATGAGGAAGAAAACACTCATCTACCATGTTAGACTTGGATATTGTCTACAATAAACGGAGGAGGACATGTCCTAAACACAAGAGAAGCAAGATTATGCACCATTATGTTTCAGGATGTACGAGAAGCAACACCAGGTGTTCATCTTTTACACTGTGGCTTCACAAACACATACAAGGAAAAAAAGCACCGTGCAAAATACTCCATTCTCTTCTTTTTCCATGAGATTTTCACCTCTCGCCACTCACTTAGCCATCATGTGCTCCACCGTGCCCAACGCTCTCATCGGTTTATTTGTAAAAAGACATACCAGGAACTACAACTTCAAACAATGGCCTGAAGTTATAAACCTCATTCCTTTCTCTGGCCCACCTGGATGTAGACACCTAGCCATGAAACGGAGGAAAAATTCCTTCGGAGGGAATGGACGCACATGCCATTTTGAGGACTCACCAAACAAAGACTGTCTGGGAGAAGCACATTTTTGTAAAGGTACAGAAAGAGGGAGAAAAAATGTCTCGAGTTTATAGAGAAGGCTGTGGTGCCGCTCTTCTGAAACAGCTTCAAAACTTCCCAAGATCTCTGGTACTAGAGTGGAAGACATGCTGAACACAGATAGTGCCACCAGATATAATAACGTTAATACAGATCACGCATCTTAATGAATTATGCGTGCTTGGATTGCGAAGCATAAGGAAGGTGAAAGGCATGTATAATGTCGCATCTAAAGTTACTAGTTAAATCAGACATTTAAAGTGGGAATTAACTGGAAATTTTGCTCGATCTCATTGTGAACAATTCAGCTGTGCATTTCTTTAATTAAAATGTTTTTTTTTAGTGATGGGCAACGATTAATTGCATCTAAAATAAAAGTTTGTTTACATAATATATGTGTGTACTGTGTGTAATTATTTTGTATATATAAATACACACACATGCATGTATATATTTAAGAACAAAGTGTTATTTAAATATAAAATATTTATATATAATCTAAATATGCAAATATAAATACAGTATGTACATGCAAATATTTCTTAAATATATACATGCATGTGTGTGTATTTACACCATACACACACATGCACAATAATTATACACCATACACACACATGCACAATAATTATACACCATACACACACATGCACAAATTTTTATTTTGGATGCGATTAATCGTTGCCGTGCACAATTTTTGTTACTTTTTACCTCATAATGTTAAATCATAGGGCCTGTTTACACCTGCTCACTTCATGTGTTTTCTCTGATCGGATAGCTATAAAATGCCCTCCGAAACACTTTCGAGACGGATTTAAATCCGATCACTCAAACCCCTTTTGATTTTAGAAGCATTCCAGACAAAACGTGGAAACCTTCTTATTTTTCGATAATCTATCGCACTCAGATTATTGTACATCACGACACGAAAGATCAGACCGTTCGTCATGATACTGAAGAAAAGTTGTCATTAGTTCCATTTCATTGTGACTTTAAATAGTTTCTCATACTTTGTGGACTTTTGTTTGATTTTTGTGCTGTTGCGAGTTAGCAATTTGACGTGATACTGTAAATGGACATCACAACTTTCCATGTTGTTTTATATGCAGCTAGCAGATCCATGTATTCCTTTGCTTATTCAAAACAACCATTTAGACTCAAATGGCAATCTAGCACTAAGTACTATCTATATACAGTATATATATACAGGTCCTTCTCAAAAAATTAGCATATTGTGATAAAGTTCATTATTTTCCATAATGTAATGATAAAAATTAAACTTTCATATATTTTAGATTCATTGCACACCAACTGATATATTTCAGGTGTTTTATTGTTTTAATACTGATGATTTTAGCATACAGCTCATGAAAACCCAAAATTCCTGTCTCAAAAAATTAGCAAATCATGAAAAGGTTCTTTAAACGAACTATTAACCTAATCATCTGAATCAACTAATTAACTCTAAACACCTGCAAAAGATTCCCGAGGCTTTTAAAAACTCCTAGCCTGTTTCATTACTCAAAACCGCAATCATGGGTAAGACTGCCGACCTGACTGCTGTCCAGAAGGCCATCATTGACACCCTCAAGCAAGAGGGTAAGACACAGAAAGAAATTTCTGAACAAATAGGCTGTTCCCAGAGTGCTGTATCAAGGCACCTCAGTGGGAAGTCTGTGGGAAGGAAAAAGTGTGGCAAAAAACGCTGCACAACGAGAAGAGGTGACCGGACCCTGAGGAAGATTGTGGAGAAGGACCGATTCCAGACCTTGGGGGACCTGCGGAAGCAGTGGACTGAGTCTGGAGTAGAAACATCCAGAGCCACCGTGCACAGGCGTGTGCAGGAAATGGGCTACAGGTGCCGCATTCCCCAGGTCAAGCCACTTTTGAACCAGAAACAGCGGCAGAAGTGCCTGACCTGGGCTACAGAGAAGCAGCACTGGACTGTTGCTCAGTGGTTGCATGTCATTCGGAAACCAAGGTGCCAGAGTCTGGAGGAAGACTGGGGAGAAGGAAATGCCAAAATGCCTAAAGTCCAGTGTCAAGTACCCACAGTCAGTGATGGTCTGGGGTGCCATGTCAGCTGCTGGTGTTGGTCCACTGTGTTTTATCAAGGGCAGGGTCAATGCAGCTAGCTATCAGGAGATTTTGGAGCACTTCATGCTTCCACCTGCTGAAAAGCTTTATGGAGATGATTTCATTTTTCAGCACGACCTGGCACCTGCTCACAGTGCCAAAACCGCTGGTAAATGGTTTACTGACCATGGTATTACTGTGATTAATTGGCCTGCCAACTCTTCTGACCTGAACCCCATAGAGAATCTGTGGGATATTGTGAAGACAAAGTTGAGAGATGCAAGACCCAACACTCTGGATGAGCTTAAGGCCGCTCTCGAAGCATCCTGGGCCTCCAGAACACCTCAGCAGTGCCACAGGCTGATTGCAGTCATTTCTGCAAAAGGATTCCCGACCAAGTATTGAGTGCATAACTGAACATAATTATTTGAAGGTTGACTTTTTTTTTGTATTAAAAACACTTTTATTGGTCGGATGAAATATGCTAATTTTTTGAGATAGGAATTTGGGGTTTTCATGAGCTGTATGCCAAAATCATCAGTATTAAAACAATAAAAGACCTGAAATATTTCAGTTGGTGTGCAATGAATCTAAAATATATGAAAGTTTAATTTTTATCATTACATTATGGAAATAATGAACTTTATCACAATATGCTAATTTTTTGAGAAGGACCTGTATATTTATATATATATATATAGACTTCATGTGAATAGAGATGTTTGATGGTCTGATGGTGCATTTAATTCAAGTTTCCTCTATTATTAGAGACTACCTTGTTGGCTTGCAATCGGTTTCCCTTGTCTGTTAAAATTTTCTTATATGGTATCAGTATTATTCAGTTAAAAAATTGATATTTGAAAAATACAGTTTTATGACCTTCACCATCTGTTTTTCATATTGAGCGACCAAATGAAACCCTCCTGTCAGTGTCTTTGAAAGAATTCTTCTGTTCTCTTTCAGCATCTAGAGCAGCTTACATAACACAAGTTGGAAAAAAGAAGCTAGCAAGTTGTTTAAAGGTAAAGATTCCTCGGGCCAAAGAGTTCAAGCTATTCAGGAACTCAAATGAGAACAGCAGGGAACGAATGCAAAACCTTCGGCGTATCTCGTGAAGCCGGTGCGCAATCATACCCCTTCAGGTTAAAGGTTTGTGTAAGTTTCCTGAAAACGCACCCTTTAAAGGAACACTCCACTTTTTGGGAAAAGGCTCATTTTCCAACTCCCCTAGAGTTACACAGTTGAGTTTTACCAGTTTCGAATCCATTCAGCCGATCTCAGGGTCTGGCGGTACCACTTTCAGGTTCTTTAACGGTCTAATCAGATTCAATGATCTATGCTAAGTTATGCTAAAAGTGCTACCGCCAGACCCGGAGATCAACTGAATGGATTTGAAAACGGTTAAACTCAACTGTTTAACTCTAGGGGAGTTGAAAAATGAGCCTATTTCCAAAAAAAAGTGGAGTGTTCCTTTAAAGTGTGCCGCGAAGCTCGTTAACCTCCTCAAACGACCCACACACAGACAAACTTACCCAGTGCTATTTTTAAACATTACCTCAAACAAGAACGGAGGTCAGCTGCCCCTATTTCCCCAATCGTGCCCATGTGTGTTCCAGAAAAGTCTTGAGTTGATCACTTTAACAGACGAGCCATTCAGCTTAAGTTTTCTATTTAAAGAAAGACCCCTAGATACACGCACCGGGACTCCCCTCGTTCGTTTGTTTACTTCTAACCTCCCGGGAGGCCAAATGTACGAGTGTGCATTCTTGGAGGGCCCCTAAATTAGATGGAAAGTATCTTGTAAAGAACTGGAACATTTGCCTCCTTTCAAAGCTTGTGTCTTTTGAACCTGTTTGTGCAGGATTTGGTTTTCTTTGGGCTCTTTTCACAACCATTCTATATAGAATTGTATATTTTACTTAATGTAGGCTAGATAGATATTCTCATTTGCTAAAGGTTTGGATTATAAAACTGTTGATTAGACGGTTGTTGTTTTAAAGTCCCCCTATGGTGAAAATCAAGCTTTTAATTTTATTTATATGTCTATGTGGTGTTTTTAATATGCTTTAAGACAAATCATGAGTAAATTCTTAAGTCGACAGCATTGCTGAGTATTTTCTCCTTAAAACTGCAGTGAACCAAAGTCTCAAATACACTGTTTGAAATCGCTGGTGTTTCTGACGTCACAAACTACTTTGTAACCAATCAGATCAACGTCTGATCGTCAACGAGTGGATCTCTGAGCTGAGTGAGTGAGTGGAGGCGGGGCTCATTTGCATATTCATAGAGCCTTGTATACTAAATGAGGCAAGGGTGTTGAGTTAAGATCATTTAAATCAATTGTTGTTGTTGTTTTTTTTTTTTTAAATAAAAATGCTGTTTTAAGGCATGAAGATGTTTTTTCCAAGGAAACATTTTTTAAATATGTAATTTTGGGGATCAAAAATGAGTTTTAAGGGATACAATTGAATACAGGGGACTTTAAGTGCATTTATGCACATAAAACAACTTTCAACACAATCTAATATTGCATCTCTCAGCCAGTTTGTGGTACTTTTGTGGTTTGTCCCATTTAATATAAACGTGGTCACTTCAGACAGCCGTAGGACTCACATTAAACTAGACATGGGCCATTTATCAACCACCTGTAAAACTCTGCTCAAGTAATCACCTGTGGTTCCTCACAGATCTCACTGGGATATTTAAGCCCAACACAAGAAAAAACCTGGAACAAAATCCATAGTCCAACTAAAAAACATTTGGCCGCGCAACAAGCCTATTTCCTCTCTCCGCAATAACTGAATTTCTATTAATATTCCAGGTGTTTTGTTTTCTAGGTTCATTATAAATGTGAATTACGGTCGCATGCAGGACGTTGTGATGTGATAAAACTAGGTTTACACTGGAAGCCCTGGTGGTTCCAGGTCAGGGTTAGGTTAGGACTGGATGCAAACATCAAATGTGCAGTATGGTTTAAGTAAAGTAAAAAGTTTGCCATTTCCTATCATTCTCTTGAGACAAAGATCAAAACATATAACTCACAGCTAGGTGTGTTTGATCAGGGTTGGAGCTAAACTCTGCAGGACAGCGGCCCTCCAGGACCGAGTTTGAGGAACCCTGATTTTGAACTTGTCTTCTACTGTTATCCAAACTCAGTGTGTTTGCCATTTTCTGTGGTAAGTGCAGTGATAAAAATGCACTGGAAATGTTGTTACTTAGCATTCAGACGTGGCATTACACAGTGTTCTGCTGTACAGCGATTACATTACTTGCATTACATTGACAATTAGTACACGTGATTATGAATTCAAAAGCGAAAAGCAAGTCA
Source organism: Meda fulgida (assembly GCA_030578275.1). Classification (NCBI taxonomy): domain Eukaryota; kingdom Metazoa; phylum Chordata; class Actinopteri; order Cypriniformes; family Leuciscidae; genus Meda; species Meda fulgida. The sequence goes on from CM060619.1 coordinate 1,012,061, forward strand.
AGTCACCTTCATTTATATAGCGCTTTTGACAATATGGACTGTTTCAAAGCAGTTCTGTCAGGACCACTATCGTCAAATACGATTGGCAATTAGCATACAGTTTGGATTGGCTGTATGGTTCCATTCTGGGCGAGAACTCCCTGCGCATCCGTGCACCATAGCATGGATAAGGGCAGCAATAACCCCCCCTTAGGGTAAACAGAACAGAACTAACATGAATGTATGCAGATATCATTAATTCAAGATTTTAAAGTACAACAAAATTTGAGAGTTTATTCTGATTCAAGGGGAATCAGAATGTCAAATCCTGACCGACGACAGATGGAGCTGGGTAGGGAGAAGGGTAATCCTAACAGGAGACAGGTGGAGCTGGGGAGGGAGGATGGTAATCCTGACTGAGACAGGTGGAGCTGGGGAGGGAGGAGGGTAATCCTGACTGAGACAGGTGGAGCTGGGGAGGGAGGTGGGTAATCCTGACTGACGATAGGTGGAGCTGGGGAGGGAGGAGGGTAATCCTGACTGAGACAGGTGGAGCTGGGGAGGGAGGAGGGTAATCCTGACTGAGGCAGGTGGAGCTGGGGAGGGACTTGTAATCCTGACTGAGACAGGAGGAGCTGGGGAGGGAGGAGGGTAATTCTGACTGAGACCGGTGGAGCTGGGGAGGGAGGAGGGTAATCCTGACTGGAGACAGGTGGTGCTGGGGAGGGAGGAGGGTAATCCTGACTGACGACAGGTGGAGCTGGGGAGGGAGGAGGGTAATCCTGACTGAGACAGGTGGAGCTGGGGAGGAAGGAGGGTAATCCTGACTAAGACAGTTGGAGCAGGGGAGGGAGGAGGGTAATCCTGACTGAGATAGGTGGAGCTGGGGAGGGAGGAGGGTAATCCTGACTGAGACCGGTGGAGCTGGAGAGGGAGGAGGGTTATCCTGACTGAGACACGTGGTGCTGGGGAGGGAGGAGGGTAATCCTGACTGACGACAGGTGGAGCTGGGGAGGGAGGAGGGTAATCCTGACTGAGACAGGTGGAGCTGGGGAGGGAGGAGGGTTATCCTGACTGAGACAGGTGGAGCTGGGGAGGGAGGAGGGTAATCCTGACTGAGACAGGTGGAGCTGGGGAGGGAGGAGGGTTATCCTGACTGAGACAGGTGGAGCTGGGGAGGGAGGAGGGTAATCCTGACTGAGACCGGTGGAGCTGGGGAGGGAGGAGGGTAATCCTGACTGAGGCAGGTGGAGCTGGGGAGGGACTTGTAATCCTGACTGAGACAGGTGGAGCTGGGGAGGGAGGAGGGTAATCCTGACTGAGACCGGTGGAGCTGGGTAGGGAGGAGGGTAATCCTGACTGAGGCAGGTGGAGCTGGGGAGGGACTTGTAATCCTGACTGAGACAGGAGGAGCTGGGGAGGGGGGAGGGTAATCCTGACTGAGACCGGTGGAGCTGGGGAGGGAGGAGGGTAATCCTGACTGGAGACAGGTGGTGCTGGGGAGGGAGGAGGGTAATCCTGACTGAGGCAGGTGGAGCTGGGGAGGGAGGAGGGTAATCCTGACTGAGACAGGAGGAGCTGGGGAGGGAGGAGGGTAATCCTGACTGAGACAGAAGGAGCTGGGGAGGGAGGAGGGTAATCAGCTCCTGAGAAACGACATAGCTGCTGATAATACTGAAAGAGCTTATATATGTATACAGTGATAGGCGTCGTATTCCTATAGGTAGACGTGGATCAGCTGAGAGTCAGCTGATGCGAGCTTGGCTAACGTGACCTGCCAGAACTGACGCTACACTTAATCTTTACAGTGATAATAGGAAATTAAAGTAACCGGGATTGTTTGGCTTTACAGCAGTCCTAGAGATTGGCATGGTTTTATTTCAGTTAGCCTAATAGCTTGTTTGATTAGCATTGAGAGATGATCTAATGGAAAGTACCCCATGGCAATCTCTAGGTATGGTGAAGGGTGTGTGATGATGTGGGGGCATTTTAATTCCAAAGGCCAAGGGAACTTTATCAGGATGCATATTATCCTGGATCCATGAAATAACTGGCCTTTAAAAATAAAAATCTGCCTGCCTCTATGGGAATTTAACATAGGGGTGTCCTGACTTATGCACCCTGTATTTTAAGGAAGAACATTTATTTATTTACGATACATTATTTATTCACAAAGAAAATTGGTGTCCTTAAAGGTTGTATTTTTCCTCATTTTTTTAAATTAAGTCATTAAGATCAATTTGCAAAAGATGATTTTTTTTATTCCTCTTTTTAGTCAAATTTAGCATGGGTGTATTCACTTCTGCTAAGCACTGTGTATATATATTTTTTTTTTTCTTCAAACGTGCATTTATAAGCGCCCCCCCCCCCCCCCCACACACTCCCAAAGTGTTGTTGCAAGTTTATATAACGGTGTGAAAATTTCCTCACCATGACATCCCTAAATCAGTCTTTAATCGAGTAGGAGATTGTCTCTTTTGACTTGAAAAGCACCTAAAACACTTTAGCAACATATGAAAAACCACTCGAAACACTCACAATCACATTGAACCCAGCATGAGGTAAAAGGCAAAGATTTGCAGTCCTGGGTGGCAGTGAAAATCGGCAAGTGATTAAAAAAGACTTCAGATTCTTTCATGATTAGATAAAAGTTCTCCTCGGATGTGTTCTGTGAAGGTAGAGCATTTATGAAGTACAGTTACCACTTTAAAAAAAATCAAAGTCACATTTTATAAAAGGTTTTAATGAAATTAGGTTAGGTGTGTGGGTGGCTTACTGAGCTTAAGTGTGTTGGTTTGTATTTGGATGGTTTTATGATGTTGTTTTGTTAAGTGTCTTGAAAATTTCCTGTTATCGTCACCCGTCAATTTCATTGCTTTCTGGAGTGTGGAGAAAGTAGATTAAACCACACACTTGAAATATTTTTGGCACTGAGTTTATTGCGCCTGTTTAAAGGAAACCTGTCGCAATAATTCTCACAACTGTGTGTAATAAATGTTGTGTCTGTGCCAATAATGAATCACCAAGACTGAGCAGAGTTGAGTTGAATAGACTGGAAAGCTTTGTGACTCTTTGTATGAGGAATAAGCACAGTTTGGACTGAAAGTTACAGGTATGTCTATCATGATGTTAGTGAAGTTCTGGAGACACTTGATCGGGGTTTGACGTGTATTCAGGTGAAACTCGAAAAATAAGAATATCGTGCAAAAGTTTGTGTATTTCAGTAATTAAAATTAAAAGGTGAAACTAATATATTTGGTATATATAACTATATACATATGCATCATTATACTTTTCAGTAATATTCAAATTTTCTGAGATTTTGAATTTAGGGTTTTCATAAGTTAAGCCATAATCATCAAGATTAGAACTTTTGCACCATATTCTAATTTTTCGAGTTTCACCTGTAGTCTGGTTTAGGATGAGAACATATCCCAGAGGCACAGCAACTATGACCTTCAAAAGATATGTAGAAGACAGTGGAAACTCAAGCTTGTGGGGATAAAAAACAACAACGAAATGTCAGAAAATAACAAATTCTGAACATAACAGGTTGTCAGTTAAAAGTGGCAAAAATGTTAACCTATGCTAGAAGCAAGGCAGCGTCATAGTATCTTAGGTAACATTTGACTGATGACGTGTTTCTGTTTCATGAGTTCTTGCTTATTAAGTTTAAGAACAGTTTCTAAGGTTGGATTCATCAGTATCATGTTTTAAGGTCAGGCTAGTATTGATGAGATCTTTCCAGTGAACTCAGGAATCTCAAAATAATTTTAGATAAACTGATGAAATCTGTTTGAAGAAACCGAGTTTGGGATGCTAAACTACCATTTAATATGTAAACTAGGCTTTGTACTCCAGTCATGTTCAAATATTGACATAAAACATGCACAAAAATGCACTTGGCATAATACCAGTCTCACTGAAATTGTACTACGGATTAATTAATTAAGCAGTGTAACTTTTTATGTTTTATTTTGATAGTTAGTAGAACTGAGTGTGTGCGTTAGATCATTATTTTAAGGCATCATTCGAAACTGTAAAGGGTTAACTTTTATTTGTGTGCACATTAATTGCTTTGTGCTTATTTGTGTCGCTTTGGATAAAAGCGTCTGCTAAATGACTAAATGTAAATGTACAAATGTACATTAAAAAACAAAACATTGTGCTTTCAGTAAACTGAGTGCCACTTTCTGCCATCTCGGTTTCCTTTCTGTGAACTTTTTTGTGGAGCGTGTTACCAAAAAAATTAAACGAAACCCAGCATATACTTCTTTTCTTTTGTTAACCTGTTAATTATTTAAGTAAAACATATTTAGCCTATTTGTTCCCTTTTTTATATATATATATAATTTTTATTCAGTTTTTCTCCGTTCATAGAAGCGTTCATGAATCCTCAAGTTATGTTGTTTATGCTGCTATTTTCACATGTAAATCTAAACATCACAGACACTTATCCATTATAATTTAATTGATTCTAATAAAACATGACATTGTCAGTTAACAGTAATGATCCGTTAACGAGCTTCGGTTGTCAGTTAGGAAAGAAATAATGAAATTAACATCCCTAATGTCTTCTTAATCAGGAAAAAAAATCACTTTAGATAGATGTCTACTTGAGACCCATTTAATATATAAAAGCTACATATTAGATATTATGTAGATATTAAATTCTATATTATGTCTTTGTTTATTTGTTTGGATAGATTTATCTGTTTTCATTTACATCGTCTATCTTTTTCAATTGTCCCTGTTTTTTATAAACACTGTTTACATTGTTTATAGTTATCCTGCTAAATCTTAAGAGCTGCTAAACGTGTTTCGTTGTTTCTTTTTTAATTCAATTCACGTTTATTTGTAAAGCGCTTTTCACAATACACATCAAAGCAGCTTTATAGAAAAGTCCTCTTTACAATTTACAGTGATCTTTAATCAGAGGAAACTGTCTAAGTTATGTATTTCAGAAATGTACATATACAAACAGTTAGCTAAAAATGTATTAATTTAAACAATGTAATTTAATGTGGATACAATGAGCTCATTGAAGTAATGAATACTGGTTTGTTAAATGATTATTTAGAAAATATAGCATCTTTTAACAATGACTAATAAAGATATATCTAGATGTTCAATGGACAGACTGTGGCAACTAGTCTATTTATGGGTTTATTGTTAAACAGTTTCCATCGACAGTAAAACGTCCGATCTCAGCCATATAGGGCTCCCAAAAACCACAAGCCCAAACACACTTAGCTTCGGGCCGGGCCACAAAGGCCTGCTGTTCACCTCCCCTCTGACCAACACACACCCGGCATGTTTAGAAAACAGCAGTGCGGTCCAAAACACACAACCAGTTTCACCACTGAAATAAATCTCAATTTCCTTCAGCCTTTCTCTTCATTTTGCAGTTATGTAATGAATTAGCAACTGGGTTGACTGCTGAAACCACCCACCATCTCGCTCAGAGGCCAGTTAGCAAGACTACACCATGTGACTAGATGAAGATGAGTCTCCATTGATCTTCTACAGAACTTGTCCTGCACTGGTAAAAATTATGTTGGATTTACTGAAAAAATGCAAACATTTTTTGCATCACACTTTTTAAGTAAACCCAACATAAAATAATTTTACTTTGTTATATGTACTTAAATATTTGAGTTCACTCAACTTAAAAATATATGTAACATGAAATTACCTACTAAGTAATGTTAAGGGAACACAACTTGCAATTACTTGATTATATCACGTTATATATGTGACCACAAAACCAGTCTTATGGGTACATTTTTTGAAATTGAGATTTATACATCATCTGAAAGCTGAATAAATAAGCTTTCCATTGATGTATGGTTTGTTAGGATAGAATTTGGCAGAGATACAACTATTTTAAAATCTGGAATCTGAGAGTGCAAAAAAATCGAAACATTGAGAAAATCACCTTTAAAGTTGTGCATTTATGTTCGCGATTGTGCTGCATCCACTCACAAAAATAAATTTGATATATTTGCGGTAGGAAATTTACAAAATATATTTTAAAGAACATGATCTTTACTTAATATCCTAATGATATTAATTAATTAATTGATTAATTTATAATTTTGACCCGTACAATGTATTGTTGGCTGTTGCCTCAGATATCCCCGTGCGACTCGTGACTGGTTTTGTGGTCCAGGGTCACATATATTTTTTTTAAGTAAAGAATGAGTGAACCCAAATATTTAAGTACATATAACAAAGGGTTTCTTATTAATTTTAAGTAAAATTATTCCAAATTGGGTTTACTTTAAAAGTGTGATGCAAAAATGGTACATATATATTTTAAGTAAATCCAACACTTTATTTTTACCAGTGCAATAAAGGAAGCTAAATTGACCGTTATTCCCAAGTCTAACGAATCCATGTCAGATTTAATGGAGCTGTCAGGAGACGCTAAGGTGTGTTGCCAGTCATTTTTCCAAATAATTACCTTTTCTAACAGAGGCCTGATTGTGTTGGGCCATGTGGAGAGCCAGGACATCGGATGCTCTGTGATTCACACTGGCTGTGTGGTCCACATCACTGGCTACGTTTGCATGCAAACAAATAATCCGTTAGTAATCTTTCCTGTAGCTCAAACAGTAGAGCATTGGCACTTGCAATGTCAAGGTCATGGGTTTGATTCCCAGGGAAAGCAAGAATTGATAATAATGTAAATGTGTACCTTGAAATGCAATGTAAGTCGCTTTGAATAAAAGCGTCTGCCAAATGCAGAAATGTAATCGGATTGACGGCTTAATATGCCTTCATGTAAAAACACCTTAATTGAACCAAATGAAATTTTCGTGGTTTGGTTTATTCCTTTTCTAATCCGATCGAGACGACATGTGAGCACTTGATCGGATTGAAAACCGAAACTGAAAGGACTGCGCATGTGCAATGAGGTAAAAATAGCGCAATGACGCGTGGAACAAGCTGTTCTTCCTTTTGAATAAAGCATCATATAAATGAGTGTCCTGTCTTTCTAAAATTATCCTTTCACTGTGTTTGTGAAGTGGAGCAGAACAATGTCCCATCAGTCTTTGTTCTTTCAGACTCCCATCCACAGACGACTGGTTTAGGCCATTTTTACTGTGTGATGAATATAAGCAGCGGCACAGCGGTTCATATGCTCATCTACTCCAAATTATGACCAGAAATGGATAAATATTAAGTCTGCTGTTTAAACCAAATAAAGAACCAATGTAGGAGAATAATTATAATGTGGAAACGGCGGGAAACTGTATATTCGTGTGCGCATTTAAAAAAATCTATTCTGATTTTAAGCTTGTGACAAACGCGCACATGAACCCGATCACATGTTTAGCTGTAACATAAGGATCCACTGAAGGCAAGTATTAGGCTACGCTTACTCGTGGCCGGCTGTTTTCATAAACGGACATTTCACCCGTTTACATGAACCCATGTGTATATGCCGTCAAGAGCATGCCAGACCTGCAGGTGGCAGTGTGACGAGAAGCTCAAGCCCACGTTAGCCAATCAGAATCCAGAAAATGGCAGCAACACCTCGACATGATAGAGCATCTGTTTCTGCAAATGCAGGAAAAGGGTTTGCTCCAACATAAATGCGACTGCGACTCTGAATGCATCCATGATCACCAAAGCCAAATGAAAATGTAAACATAGGTCGCACTTTCGACACAGTGCAAGTTCTGTCGCGTCTGTGACGTCGGCCGCCTAAAACTTTTTGCAAACATGCAAACGAAGTTTTCCAAAATCTTCACTTTGTCCAGAGTTTTTAGAAAGAATCGTTTTCAGAGGCGAATTCTCCGTTTGTGTGTAAACGAAGGGCACAAACGAAGGAAAATGTCTCAGTTTTTCAAAATAACCATGTACGTGTAAACGGGGCCTTCGAGAACCCAAGTGGAGTTTATTACAAACAAGATTAAACATGCAACAAAAACATGGCGTGGCATTAAAAACCAAAAAAAACAGGACATGAACATAAACTTACAAACAGTGGTCTACAGGAAACACAACTTGACAGACACATGCAAACATGAGGGCTTAAATACACACAAGACTAATGACAAGACAAGGGACACCTGTGAACAATGAACCAATGACAACATGACGCATCAGACAAGGGATCACATGACTAACAGGGAATCACATGACAAGACACAGGAACATGACATGAACAAACCCAAAACGTGACACAAGCGTTCATGTAAACATAGGGATGGGCCAATGAAGCCTCATGAGCTCTGAGGCTTTCCCCTGAATGTTTCGGGAAAAGATTCGAAGCATCAAGAGTGTCGAAAACAGCGCCATCTTGTGGCAGGGCAGATTTATAGCAGCCATAAACCCGAGTGCGCAGCGCCGTTGTTTTATCTATTAAGCACAAATAAAACCCTGACAATGCTAAATGTTCGGTTTTCTGGTAACATAATTCACATATTAAAGTGTAGCAATAAATTAAATGTAACAATTATATTAATACTAATTATAATTGCTGCATGTAAATGATGGTCTAATTATTTTATGGTTTCTATGCTGTTTATGATATGACAATATATGATCATGTAACAGGCTATAGGCTTATTTATAAAAATAAAAAAAAATAGTAAATGGACTTAAACTTCCAAAAACCTGTGGAGTAGTGCTCCGGGGTCAAACATTTCGACACGCAAAGTGAAGCATTCACGTGACTGGAAAAAATTGAGGCTTCATTTCTCTGAAAACTATACTTTTTCTTCATGAGAAATTTCGCTGCGAACTCGATACGCGATTCGAAGCTTCAGAGTCATATGTAACATCACTAGTAAACCCTAATCAGATTCATCAATCAGAAGGAATTTGAAACACAAGTTGTGCATGTAAACACAGCCACTGTCAGCCATGTTGGAAAAATTGACATTTGGTTTATCAGTATCCCATTACTTAGAGTCGATTCGGAATTGCCTTGTTGGAGCAAACATGTCAATTAGTCACAGGTAGAGGAAATTAATCACTTCTGAGTAACACGACGGGTGGAGTGCAAATACTTTGGTCATAAACCATGAGCTGTTGCACTCTGGGTAACTCACAGGACTGGGTGAGAGACACTCTTTCAGTTCACTCTTTCACTCTTCCGTCTTTATCTTGAGCAAACTCTTCTGTTCATACAGTACTATCTGTTCATCTGAGGAGTTTGTTTTTATGTTTTCTGATCAAACAGGTGGTGCATAGGTTCTCCTGAATTTAGATAAATATTAGTAATATTCATACTATGCAGAATTTTTATAAATATTAAAGTCCCCCTGTCGTCAATAATTGTATCCCTTAAAACTCATCTTTGATAACCAAAATGACACATTTAAATGTTTTTTTATTAAAAAAAAATTCTTCATGCCTTGCTTGAATGTAACTCGACACCCTTGCCTCATTTAGTATGCGTGATTCTATAAATATGCAAATGAGCCCCGCCTCCACTCACTCACTCACTCAGAGATCCACTGGTTGACGAGCACACGTTGATCTGATTGGTTACAAGGTCGTTTGTGACGTCAGAAACACCAGCGATTTCACACCGTGTTTTTGAGACTGTCTTTGGTTCACTGCAGTTTTAAGCAGAAAATACTCAGCAATGCTGTCGACTTATGAACTTACACATGATTAGTCTTAAAGCATATTAAGAACACCAAATGGATTGCTTGTAGATGCCCCATAAAATATAAGACAAAATAATAACAATTCACACTGATCATTCCGTTTACTAATGTTTACATCCATTTTAAGCATCAATAAATGTTTACATCTTTTGCACTTTTTTTCAGTGTTTCAAAAACATTGGAACTCATTCATTTTCATTATATTACACATTTCCCACAAGACAAAATAAAAAATTTGCATCCATCTGGTTGAGCTTTCTTAAGCCTCAATGAATGTTTGCACCTTTTGCACTTTTTCCAAATGCACAACATTCACTTTCATTGTATGTACAAAAAAATGCAGATATTTTTCAAAACACATTTTCGTGTTGAACATTAGAAAGTCAACCAGGATTGGAATGACATGAAGGCATTAAATAATTAATTATCTATTAGAAGTTTCCCACTGATAAGACGATGCGTCTCTGCACAGGATCAGGCCAGCGTGAGTGTAGTTGTGTGTGTGGTCAGGTCTAGTGCGCTGAAAGTGGCAGTAGTCTGGGTTATGGGTGTCCTGCCATGACTAGACAGACAGCTTGTTCAGACGTCGGGTCTCCTGTGTTTGTGCAGTCTCAAGACCGGCGGAGTGAAAAAAAATCCCAGCGTGGCAGACCCAAAATAATCAGGCTGTAAATATTTGTACAAGTTAGAGCAACATAATCACTCAGGGCTCTTACCTGCCGTGCGTCTGGGCTTTATGTTTCCTGTCTTAATCATACTGTATGGATGGCCAGTGACACACACACACACACACACACACACACACACACACACACACACACACACACACACACACACACACACACACACACACACACACACACGTTGGTGCAGCTACATTATGAGGACTCTCTATAGGCGTAATGGTTTTTATACTGTACAAACTGTATATTCTATCCCCTTACACTAACCCTACCCCTAAACCTACCCATCACACACACACACACACACACACACACACACACACACACACACACACACACACACACACTAACCCTACCCCTAAACCTACCCATCACACACACACACACACACTAACCCTACCCCTAAACCTACCCATCACACACACACACACACACACACACACACACACACACTAACCTTACCCCTAAACCTACCGATCACACACACACACACACACACACACACACACACGCACACACACACACACACACACACACTAACCCTAAACCTACCCATCACAGGAAACATTCTGCATTTTTACATTTTTAATAAAACATTGTTTTTTATGTTTTTTAAGCTATTTGAATTATGAGGGCTCATGATATGTCCTCATAAATCACGTTTAAGTTGTAATACCAGTGTAATACGCATGTCATTATATAAATTTGTGTCCTCATAAATCACATAAACACACAAACACACACACACACACACACACACACACACACACACACACGTTTGACCACTTCAAGATATTCACCCAGTCCTTTAAAACATGCAGCTTAACAGATCCTATTGAATGCAGGGTCTAAATAAGCAAACCGTTTCTCAAGCCTACTCATAACACAGTACAGGACACGTGCTATAAACTAGTCCTCGTGTCCGACTATTTCTGACTGATATCACCAGTTTCACCTTGTAAGAGCAAAAAAAAAAAATGTTGCATGCTTTACATGCATGTCTTTTCCTGTCTCAGTTGGCAGAATTAGCTGGCCAAAAATTAGATAATCATTTGCAATACATTAGAAAGCCTGATCATCTTTTACAGTAAAACCAAAAATTATCAGACACCAGGTATACTTTTTGACATTTTTTTTACTAGTGTGTGCAGGACACTATAGTTCATTTATGCAAGTGAGGAGAGCAAAATAAAGTAAACTGTGACATATCATTCCCAAAAATTCTTCATACAGTGACTACCAGTAAAAATGATAAGAATTTGGGACCAAAAATTATTCAGACACTTTTGTCCCCACTTTTACATGGGGACAAATTACCCCATGTAATATATGCTGTAATCCAGGAAATGCGGCCATGCAAAATCACGAAAGTTTGCGTGCATTTGCAGACGTCATCCATGAGGGGGCAGCGTTCAGGAACGGCCATCGTATCTCGGACCTACAGATGGACTTGCATAATTTTATAATAGTCAAGTCACCTTTATTTATATAGTGCTTTTTACTATACAGATTGTTTCAAAGTAGCTTTACAGAGATAACAGGAACATAATGTTGCAACAATATTGTTAAATATAAAATTAAATGTCCCCAACTGAGCAAGCCAAAAGCCAATGGCGACAAAGACAAAAGGCAAAAGGCAAAAAGTTATATAACTAAAAGTTGTGTTCAGTCCAGCTGCGGAAAATTTTTATTAAAGCCATTCGATTGCTGGTTATTTTAAGTCATGCGTAATAAAGTAATAATCCGGTTTAAAAATGTATGATTTTAGGGTCTCCTTGGAGGTCTCTTGGTTTAAGTAGTAAGTGCTTACGTTTTAAGTATGCTTAAAAACACCTTTTATCAATAGCTTTTAACCAGGTATAATGTTTGTATTGTTTCGTGTTCTTTTGTATTGTTGTATTGTATTGTATCAGATTTTAGTTGTATTGTACAGCACTTTGTGTCAACCATTGAGTTGCGTTGAAAGTGCTTTATAAATAAACAAAAGGAAAAAAGAAAGGGAAAAAAAGGGAATGATCTGTGAAAAAGAAACCAGAAAGTCGAAGAAAAAGTCTACATCATGGTGTTTCATCACTTCGGCTTGTTTCAGGTAAGATTATTTTTAAGTAATAAGTAATGTGGTCATGTTTTTTGTGATTTAAATATTTGTGCTAGTTAAATTGTGTAATTTTACACTTAAAGGCAAACACGAGTCTCTGTTTACGTCACAGAATAAACACCTGCCGGGGAAAAACAAAACCGTGATGTTCGTTTTAAAAAAATTTTTTTTTGGACTTTGTGTGTTTTTTCTTCTTTTAATTTGTATAATTCTTTCCTCATTAAGCGTATTTCAAGTGGTTTATGAGACGACACGTTACATCGGAGTCAGCAGTAATATAAGATGATGGCTGTTGTCTGAACTGGAGATGAATGTCATTCTGTCCACATGCATTCCTTGATCTGGGGTGAGTTTCCCGAAAGCATCGTTAGCTAATTATGAGTTAGAAGCAGAGTTTCTTGTTTGCGTGACATGTGGACTCAATAAATCCTGATCTTGAGTAGAGATGCACCGATAACATTTTTTTCAGAATCGATCCGATACCAAAAATTTCTGAGTATCGACCGATACCAGCGCAGTTTTTCTTTTTAAATCAAGTATAATTTCAATAACTCTGTGTGTTGACCTGATAATCACTCTATATACATAATATACTTAATACAGACAACTCCATTATAGAAGAAGAAAAACAACGAATCAAAAAATATATGATCATAATCCATGACAAAAAGGCTTTTATAAACTAGATTAGTGGATAATTCAGCAGTAAAATTTAGTCTAGTGCACAGTAATTGTGAACATTTAGTGAAAAAAACATTTAAGAACAAATAAGAGACAATAAGTGTAACTAAATCTGGTAAAACGTTACACGTTGCTTCTTTGTGTTGTTGTAAAATACAGTCATGAAAAACAAGATAACAAAAATCAAAAAGACATCATTTTATATATAGCCTACTATAAAAATTAAGATTTATATGTATAGCACAGCTGTTTAATGAGGCAACAACATATGATAACAAAGGAAAGACATATTGATGATGCGTACTGTACTATAATAGTTTGAGCCTTTTTTGCCGGATCGGGTATCGGTCAGACGAGGCTCAATGGCAGCCAATCTTGAGCAAAATAAGCAACACTCAGTACAATCTGTGTCTTTTATTTAGAACACATACAAATGTCATTCACGTCTTTCAGTTTGTGAAGAGATGTAAAGCAGTGTTTTTGAAGAGTGCGTGTGTGTGAACGAGCTCGAGTGCGTAAGAACGAGCCTATGATTAATCTGGAAATAAAGCAAAATAACTGAGAAAAATTAGAAATAGTCCTCAGATGACATGTCCGTAATTATCATAGACTGTAAAAAAGAATGGGCGTAGTGTGCGTGATGTCACCCGTAGTGTTTCTGAAGACCGTTTCTGAAGCCTAAAGTGGGCGTGGCCGGCCGTCGCCATCTTGGCAGCGCGTCACTCCCGGAAAACCGAAAATGTGCAGCAGACAAACAGCTAATGATGACTTTTTTTTTTTTTACAGTCTATGCTCATGACCACAGCAGCGGCAATCCACCTGTCACTCAAAAGTGGACTCACCCTTAATTATGCAGAAATGTAAGGCTTAATATAATTTAAATGGATGAGTTACAAAAAAATTCACCCCCCCTCACAGTCGTCATGAAGGGCAAAATTAGCTGTATAGACCAAAACGACTTTTGACACCAGGCTGTGAACATGTTTTATTCTGCTGTAAAGTTGGGCATTTTAACATGGAGGAGATGCAGATTTGACTCACTTTTGCTGCCAGCCTCAAGCGGCCAGTCGATGAATTGCAGTTTAATTCACTTCTGTATTGGTTTCAAGAGAGAGACGGGGAGGTTTCCGCTTGGTAATTATAGCAAAACATCAAGTGTTAATTCGATCTCAAACGGATTCATTAACAGTAGTTATTACTCCATCAGCTGCGTGACATCATTAACCAACGCGGTTGAACGACCAATTTGCGTCAGTACGGTTTCAGGAAACAGTCGAGACTATCTAGATGATTTCTTCAGCGATTCATCGCACTACAGTAGTGAAGCAGCGAGTTACAGCGCTGGACGGGAAACACACCCCAGGACGATGGGCTCTGATTGGCTCCTGTGGAAAAGGCCCTCACTGACTCTGGATCAGTGTGTTGATGGATCCTCATAATGGATACGGACCACACAGAACCGGCTCTGAGTCTGCATGTCGCAGCTATTTCCTCTTGTAAATATTTTGTGCTGTTTGTGTCTGCCAAGCTGTCAGTGTGTGTGTTTGTGTGTGTGTGTGTGTGTGTGTGTGTGTGTGTGTGTGTGTGTGTGTGTGCGCTCCAACACAGACATTATTGCCCGGGGAGATTCTGTAATTAAATGGTGTGGTTTAGGTGCTGCCTTTCATGTTGTTTAAACCTGTTTCCAGATATAGTCCAGGTATGCTTTCGAACATCGGTATGAAGTCATATTTTACTTTATGAGAATTTATTTGCTGTAATTGGCAGAAAACGATCCATTACATTAGTGATCTCTGAGCTTTATGCAGTTGTGTACAAATTACGCTATTATAATTACCACTTGTAATGCAATATTGTCTTTATAAACAGACACATTATGGGAGTTAATTAAGCAGGTTACCATAATAAGGTTTTGAAAAAATGATTATGCTAACATGAACTAGCTTTGAGAGAATATATATTGGCTAGCTCCGAAAAGCACAATACAAGTCTGTATCAAGGTAATCTAAAGTTTTTACCTCATGGAAAACCACAATGCTGTGTGAATGGTAGATGGGATATGACACATTAAAGGCTATAATCAGTAGACGCGTTTCCATTACAGATTTGCGCAAAACTTTTGCGTTGTTTTTCTAAATGTCGACAAAAAACTATTGCGAAATGACGTTTCCATTGGGGGGGGGGGGCATTTTCATTAATGGCATTTTGATTGTGGCGTTTCTTTGAGGTTTAGAATCCAGTATTCCTGCAATTCTTTTGTCTTTTATGAGTTTAATAAAGATCTCTGTCTCGTATTCTGTCCACACACACCGCGTCATCGACATTAGGCGACTGTAAATATGCAAAAACTGTTTCTATTGCAGTTTTGCAAAATATATATTTTTTTAATTGCCTGAAAAACCTCCTCATGCGAGCGTAAAAACTTTTTTGCCATATTTACGTGTTTCCATTGAGCGTATTTTCAATTCGCTTTTTCAATTTGCGCAGTTTGAAGGGTAATGGAAACGCAGCTAGTGACTATGTTGCTTGATTTACACTGTCTTTACACTGAGTTAGATTTTTACCTATACAGTAATAATTTTGGCACACGTTTCAGAGAAAATCGATGTTATATTTGTATAACTTTTTTACCCCCTCATAATTTACTTCAGTTAAAGGAATTATATTTTTGTGTATTTCGATTTGAAAGACTAAATCTGCATTTTTTGCTGTCTCCAACAGATGATAGATTGGAAGTCATTGTTTTCCAATAGAGGGTTGATGGAAGCTTCAGATGAGCATCTTTGAAATATTATAATAACTTCTATGATTATACCATATATGGCCATCAGACTGGATGTGACGTACTTCAATTAACTAAAATTAAGTGAGTTTTTGCTTAAAACAAGCTAAATTATCTGCCAATGGGGTTAGAAAAATAAACTTAATTCAAACAGAAACAAGTTTATTTTTCTCACCCCATTGCTTTATGCAAAAACTCACTTAATTTTAGTTATTTCCCCAGAAAACAAGACAAAATATCTTATGGCATTTTTTACTACTTAAGTAAATGCATCTTGATTTAAGATTTTTTAGATATTTGGACTGGAAACAAGATAAAAGTACTAAGTAAGAAATGCATTTTTTGCAGTGGGCTTCCTAGTTTTTGATTATTAAAAAACAATGAATCATTTGTGATCGTCTTGCCACTAAAAAAAGAACCGTTTCCTTTTCAAAGTCCATGTTCGGTCCAAACGCATGTGTGCGTGAAGTTACAAAATCATCAAGTGCACATGGGGAAACGATTAATGTTCTGTTAAGGCACTCTGTGTAACTACCTTACTGAAAGTGAAAATGAATCATTACCTGTGAGTGGACAGATGTACACAGAGCTCATAAACCTGCTCGAATATGAGATGTGTTCACCCAGCCTGAGGGTTGAATTGACTCGTGAAGGTTATATGGAAACCACCAGCTCAGTTACAATGTTTTTTTATTTTTAGATGAGTTACTTTAAACCTTATTAATTTGCCTTGATAAGACTCAGACTTACACTTGCTTTTGTTGACGTGTGTTGGTCCAATTTCCATCGATTATTTTTTTTCGTCAAATCAAGCTTTTAATGTCGCTTATATGTCTATGTGGTGTTTTTAATATGCTTTAAGACAAACCATGTGCAAATTCGAGTATTTTCTGCTTAAAACTGCAGTTAACCAAAGTCTCAAAAACACGGTGTGAAATTGCTGGTGTTTCTGACGTCACAAACGACCTTGTAACCAATCAGATCAACGTGTGCTCGTCAACCAGTGGATCTCTGAGTGAGTGACTGAGTGGAGGCGGGGCTCATTTGCATATTCATTGAACCACGCATACTAAATGAGGCAAGGGTGTCGAGTTACATTCAAGCTATTTTTAAGCATGAAGAATTTTTTTTTCAAGGAAAAATGTTTAAATATGTAATTTTGGTGATAAAAGATAACTTTTAAGGGATAAAATGATTGACGACAGGGAGACTTTAAAGTTAAATAACATAAACTCAATAACATTCAAGAGAGAAAATAGTAATAAATTCAGATCTGACACTGATAATCACACTGTGGTCTAATAGACTCTGCTGTCCTATAACCATGTGTCCAAATATAATCATGCTAAGGAACGAAAAGCATCATGCCAAATATTTGAGAAGTGGAAATCAGAGTGGAAGAGACAGGATATCCCCATTTGTAACTGAAGGGGGGGGAAAAGCAGTTTGATTAATGAACATATCAGGAGTCAGAAAAGCATTACCGCCACCTCTGCAGAATCATTCTCTGCCTCGTTTAGAGAGGCTTCAGAAACCAGATCCAAATGCAATGCTCACTTCCTTCATTTGACGAGATAAATGTCAGTTTTCATTACAAAACACAGAGCAGTATGGGTACCCCCCCCAACAATAATCAGACTATTCATTTCCATAATTTCAAATCAAATCAAGTTAGCCATGCATGTTAAATGCACTCTTCCGAAAGGCCCAGTTTAATTAGTGGTGAACAAACTTAATAAATGTCGGCTTTTATTTCACAGTTCTATACTTCACAATAGAGGAACGTTTTATTGCTCGTTTATAACTCGAGAGACATTTTAAAGTCCCCCTGTTGTCAATAGTTGAATGTAACTCGACACCCTTGCCTCATTTAGTATTCGTGGTTCTATGAATATGCAAATGAGCCCCGCCTCCACTCAGTCCCTCACTCAGAGATCCACTGGTTGACGATCACACGTTGATCTGATTGGTTACAAGGTCGTTTGTGACGTCAGAAACACCAGCGATTTCACGTGTTTTTGAGACTGTCTTTGGTTCACTGCAGTTTTAAGGAGAAAAGGCGGGGCTCATTTGCATATTCATAGAACCGTGTATACTAAATTAGGCACGGGTGTCGAGTTACATTCAAGCTATTTTAAGGCATGAAGAATTTTTTTTCCAAAGAAAAATACGTATAAATATGTCATTTTGGTGATCAAAGATGAGTTTTAAGGGATACAATTTTTGACTACAGGGAGACTAACAAATCTGAGCACTTTTTTAATTTGCGGGGTTCACAGTGTGAAGTGTCCCTCAGTATGTCACCCCGTTGTAAATGATGAGTGACGGGGCAAGAGCGGAGAAACGCTGCCCACAAGCTCCACACCGCAGACCAAAATGACAGAGGTCATAACATGCCTCAGTGTCAGGAAATAAGACTTATGGCTTGGCTATGGTTTATAAATATAGCATGAAGGGAATCACTTAGACTCATGGCTCTCTTAAAGTCAGAGCTAAATTTGGAAAGGTCTGGTTTGTTCTCAGTGCTCTTTTAGAAACTGCTCTCCTGAAATAGACAGAGGAAGTTCGCAATGTTTCATTCACACATTGGTGGATGTAAGAAGGTCATTGGACCTTTAAAATCATAATAGAGGATATAAAGAAAATAAACTGGCTTTCTGACAGATAGCGATATTTGATAATGGTCCCTGTTGGTGAATTAGCCACTGGTCGAATTCTTGATGTTGATAATCGTTGTGTAACGTAGGGATGGATAATTATGGCCGATTAGTCATCCAACAACCGTCTACTCAATCAACAAGGAGATAATTTAATTAATTAAAAAAAAACAATAAAACAAATGTTTATTGGCTTTTGTTTGAACATTAAAACAATAAAATAAACAAATTAATGAAAAATATAAACATCAAAATAAAGATGATAATAAGAAACACATTACAGGGCTTCTAGAACAACACTAAACCATAAAATAAAATAAGTAAAATATATATTTTGATATATCACAGTTCACAGCTGTGTTTTTTTTGTAGTTTAGTTTAATTCAGCTATTTTACCAGAGGTATTAGTTGTTTTGCTGGAATACAAGAACTGCATTAAATATAATACAGAAGAAGTGGGTATAGTTCAATCATCCCATGTTGTCTGATCAACTTGATATTAGAGTAGTGCAAAAAGGTGCCCAAATTTGGTAAAAGTCATTTAGTTTCCCTTTAACCCTTTAGAGCCTGAAGCTAAAATAGGTGTTTTTGACATATTTAGATTTTTTTGACTGTAAATTTCTAAAACAATGTGCAATCTTCATGTGCAAGGTGTCATCTTTTTCAGAAAAAGATTAGCTTTCAACAAATTACAGTTATTGAACATTATTGTGTGTGGTGAGTTTGTAAATAGAATTTAAATCGACAAAAATAAAAAACAACGAGAATAAATTTACTGATTTTTATTCAGAAAAAAAACGAAAAATCACGAACGAAAGACACTAACACTTTAAAGTAAAAAATTAACTATAATACATATATACAAGTCTTTTTTGTGACATTGGCTTGCACAGTTTTCGTTTAGGACACTTTTTTTCATACACACACACACATATGCATGCATTCATAGGCACGCACACACACACATACTAAGATGCGTGAAAGAGTAACAGCCATCCGCCTCCCAAGTTTCATTAAAAATCATCCCAATCCCCTCTTCTGCTGTCCACCACTTCTGCCGCCATGTTTTTGTTCATTTCTTTTATTATTTTATGCAATCCAAATCACTCTAACCTGCCGCGCTTCTCATCTCTGTTCAAACCCTTCCTTCCCGCTCTGCCAGAAAGCTGCTGTCATTTGCTGACCGTAATAAGCCGAAACGGGCATGTTGTCCACTCTCAGGGGCCATTTAAATGGTTTTGATAGTGCAAACGGTTGAAGAGTTACGGTAAAATTAACACAGCTTGCTGGTTTCTAAAGGGTTAACAACATAAGTCAGTTTCTCCAAGGCAAGGTTGCTGGTCATTTCTTTAAACCACTGACTAGGGGGAGGGTTATTTATTTAATAAAAAAATTTGGTAACAAGTTCTGATGATTTTCATTCCAGCAACCCACCGACTAGTCATAACATTAGTAGTTTCGCAAATTCCCAAACACATGTTCGAACTCAACGATAAAAATGACACAGTGGTGTTTCATTCCACTTCCTAGATCCCTATGACGTTTATCTGTAAATCGCACACAGAAATTTGGGCCTTTATCCAGTAAACACGACCCGTGACTATGCACTATACGGTTACAAGGTTGATAATTAAAGTGTAACTGGTATTAACAAACTAAATTTGCTGTATAACATGCCACGTTCTGTTTATCGTACATCTTCGTAATTGCGGAAAAGCACAGGGACAATTTGAAATATGCACTCGTCCTCCTTTCCAACTAGAGAAAACAACATTCCAGTGAGTGACTATAGTGTGCAGATCTTTACAGTGCAATCTGGGAAATTCTAGGAAGCATATGTTTTTAAGTGCCCTGGAATTATTTTAAGAAGAAATTACCTTCTTAAAATGGTGACGCTACTGATCTAGAGAGTTTAATGAGATTGTCTAAATGCATTAATTTGTTGGATGCAGTGACATTATGGCAATACTTCACAATAAGGTCTCATTTGTTAACATGAGTTCATTTGTTAACATGAGTTAATGCATTAGCTAACATGAACTAACAATGAGCAATGTATATCTTACAGCCTTTGCTAATTTTTGTTGAAGGTGACCTATTATGCAAAATTCACTTTTACATTGCGTTTGAACATGGTGGACACAACCAGCATATAATGATAAAAATACACCCACTCCTTTTTTATATTCCCCGTAAATCATAAACAGTGTCTCAAAATGAGTCGTTTGAGTTTTCTTTACGTTGTGACATCACAATGTGACAGGCCCCGCCCACAACTGGTGACTGAATCAGCCTCCCGCTACGTGATAAATCTAAATGTTCTGTTATTGGCTGAACAGGTGAAACTCGAAAAATGAGAATATTGTGCAAAAGTTCGTGTATTTCAGTAATTAAAAATTAAAAGGTGAAACTAATATATTTAGTATATATAACTATATACATATGCATGATTATACTTTTCAGAGGGCCGACATCTCTGTATTTAAAATCCTTTTTTTTTATTGATTTCATGTAATATTCAAATTTTCTCAGTTTTTGAATTTGGTATTTTCATAAGCTGTAAGCCATAATCATCAAAGTTTTACACGATAGTCAGATTTTTCGAGTTTCACCAGTATTAATGAACATAGAATGCATTTTCCATTCAACTGCACTACTTTTCCATTGATTTTCACTAGATGGATGTGTTTGACTGTTGTGTTCTCATCGTTTGCAGCATCTCGCGCTTTTAAAAAGTGTAACTTTTAAAGTGTAAACTTGGTGTGTCAATGGCCCCAAATGGGATGAAAAAAGAAAAAAAACAATGGTCCGTCTAGCGGGCTTAAATATATAATAATGGTAAAGCAGGGCAGTGGAATGCAAATAGGCGTTATTTGGAAACAGCCCCATAATGTTTCTCCTGTTTTGTTGTTGCCGAAGTATCCGAGGCGCGAGCTGTAAAGGCTCCGCCCACTTCTGGAAAAGGGGGCGGGAGCAGCAGCTCATTTGCATTTACACAAATACATACACAAATATATCCATTTTTTTCCTTTCTGTTTTTCCAGTCGTTACATGTATTAGTCTTTATATTTGATTATTAAATAATTAATTTAATTTAATTATCAATCACATCGAAACATCTCCAGACCCTGTCATGCTGTTGGCCATATGCCACTGATATTGCAGTATTAAGGCTAACGAGTAATCGATTAATTGATTGTTAATTTAAACGACGATCGATCATGGGAATTTGTGAAAATTGACATCCCTAACTAACACAGTAACAAATGTATTGATTGATCATTGTTAGGTCATGTTAGTTAATACATTAACTAATGAAACTTTTTGTAAAGTGTTAAGGAATTAATAAATGATTTAAAAAGAATTGTTCATTGTTAGTTCATGGTAAGTAATATGTTGAACTAATGTTAATAAATTCATTATTACCCGTGCACCAGGTGTGTTCCTGTCATGTCATAGTATCCTCTGAGCCTGTGTGTGTGTGTGTGTGTGTGTGTGTGTGTGTGTCTGTGTGTGTGTGTGTGTGTGTGTGTGTGTGTGTGTGTGTGTGTGTGTGTGGCATAACCGCTCTATAATCTATAAAGGCGCCTCGCTCCGGTTCCCCAGTGCCCAGGATTTGGCACCAGTTCTGTCTGCCTCCTCTAACTATTGGTCTAATTAATCACTAGCAAGATTTATTACACAACAAGCATGAGGAGAGGGAACGCAGACATTGAGACACTTGTTCATTTGTCCGGCTCTTAACTTTGCCAGAAATAAAACCCTGCGTTTCTGAGCCGAGGGTCCTGACGACTGCCGCCATCACCCACCTGAAGCCCTTTGGTTGGCACCCACCAGTAATTGGCAATTACTGTGCTTAGAATTAAAGCAAACAAGAATAACTGGCAGGCACTGCACTTGGTAGAACAAGACCTCCCTAAAAATGAGAATCGCAGGAACCGGGCCAAAGGCAGTGAGACTTGTGGCCGTCTCAGTGGTTCTGTGGCCTCGCTGTCTGCGTCATTTCCACTTAAAATCAAATACAAAGCGTACAACCTACAACTACCATAGCAACTGCAACACAAGTGTTAAAAAATACGCATAACAATTAAATCAGGAAGAATTAAGGCCATCAGTCCAAAGGCAAAATCAGCATTTAATACTACTGGTGTAACCAGTACAGAAGATAATGGAAAATCATAATTTTTGCTGTAAATAATATGAATATATTTTTTTTGACTACATTTCTTAAATGTGTCTTGAACATACTTTGCTGGTTACTATATGCCACAATGCAGTATGTTTTTTTGCTTGAAGAGATGGTTTACCCAGAATTCAATTCTTTTATCATTTACAGATTCTGTAAAATCTCTCTAAAAATGTCAAATGTTCCGTAAAAAGTTGTATTTTTGTTGTTTTGGACCCCATTGACTTTCATTGTTTTTATAAAAACAGTTGAAACAATCCTCTAAATGTCTTTTTTTGTGTGTTGCACAGAAGAATAATTTATTTACTGGTTTGAAACAACGTGGGTTAGTAAATGGTGGCAGAATTTTCATTTTGGGCTTCCATTGCCAGCGTGAGAAATGAACAAGGAGTAATATATATGATTTTTATTTTATTTTTTAAATCAAAAAACAAAATAAACATTTAAATTCTGAAGCAACTGGCCGCCACTTGCTGACGTCATCAAACTACACAGTGATGTCATGTAGCGTATTAACTTTGAAACATTTTTGTACAGTTTCACATAATTTGTAAAAACATACAGTATGATACATTGTACACTGATTAACTTAATTAGCTAATCAACCTGAACTCAAGAGGATCCTTTAACTGACTGACACCAGGCCAGAACGTTACGGAAAAAAACATCACTTGATTGTTTGCGGTTGGGAATGGACGCCAGACATTGTAGCAAAAGACAATGGCAATAAAATGAGTCTTGTCACATCCAGAGGTTTTTTAAGAGTTGGAAATAGACCAGCATGCATGTAAGATGCCAATATGCTGGCTGTAGTCATTATGAAATCGATTTGCTCTCTGTGTGGTCTAGAATTAGCCAGACCCACATCAAGATGTTGGGTCTGGGAACACACCATTGGCAGGGCTCAATCCGAACCAAATTGGTCGTTCAACCGCGTTGGTTAATGATGTCACGCAGCTGATGGAGTAATAACTACTGTTAATGAATCCGTTTGAGATCGAATCAACGTTTGATGTTTTGCTATAATTACTGACATGTCATCTGAGGACTATTTCTAATTTTTCTCAGTTATTTTGCTTTATTTCCAGATTTAATCATAGGCTCGTTCTTACGCACTCGAGCTCGTTCACACACGCGCACTCTTCAAAAACACTGCTTTACATCTCTTCACAAACTGAAAGACGTGAATGACATTTGTATGTGTTCTAAATAAAAGATACAGATTGTACTGAATAATAACTTGCTTATTTGGCTCAAGATCAGGATTTATTGAGTCCATATGTTATAAAAACAAGAAGCTCTTCTGTCACTCAAACACACGACTCTGCGATGCGGTTTGCGAATGTTCGTTAGAACTATAGTTCGGGAAACACCGACTCGTTGAACTGCTGATAACGACGGAACTTGCGACCAAAGTTGGCTTAGAAAAGAAAAGCTTTAGAAAAGAAAAGAGAAGCTTAACTCCAGCATCTTCTTTGTTTTCAAGTAGCAGGGAATTCACACGGAACCGTCGCAACTCCGTCATTATGTTAAGCCCGCCCACCGACTGTATACACGCTGTGATTGGCCAGACTAGAGGTTGTTTTTTCCAGCTCGCAAGCCAAAGGGGAGTTGCTAGAACACTGGCTGCAAAATAAAACTAGCTGGCGCTAGGGTGCGTCCAGATTTCTAGGCTAGTCTAGAATGTGTTTTCAGTATATAGAGTATATGAGGAGTTCTTTTCCAAAACGCTATAAATCCATTTCAATAGTTTTCAGGAAAATTATTTTTTTTACCTAGACCCACACATTTTGTGAATATTCAATTTATCCTGTTAAAATGTTTTTTTGGCTCAGTCTGAACATGTTGAACAACGATTATTAAATCAAACAACAATATTGTTAATGCTAAATTCAAAGTTAATTTTGTTTTTTTTCCAAAACGCTATGAATCCATCAAGTTTTTTCCAAAACGCTATGAATCCATCAAGTTTTTTTCAAAAATGTATATTTGTCTTTGAAAAACAAAACAAAAAACATGCAACATATAATCAGGGACTCGTATAAATTAATATAAATTAAATTTAGTAACACATTTAGGCTAATAGTCATTCGGTGAAAAAAGTAATGTCATGCTAATGTGACATGAAAAGTACTGAATAGTTCTACGTACTAGCCTACAGATAGATAAACGAGATAAACTGGCCTTTATATTGACCATGATAAGGTGCTATGGTAGATTGTGTTCATCAGATCGTCCGGCCACAGCCTCTCGGCCTGACAGAAACCTTTTGCGGCAACTTTATGTTGACATCCCACTGTTGGTATTATCGCGCCACCCGAGTGACGAGCCTTCTTTTTTTGTTCTTCTTTGGTGATTTTCTTTGTTTCTTTGTTATCACTCATTTTGATGAATGAATGAACATAAACAGACCTCTGTTCAGAGCGCCGCCATGTTGGATTGCGTAGAACGCTCACCGAATTCTGATTGGTCGAGAGGATGTATCGCGTTTAGGCTAAAAATAGGTTTGGCGCTTATCGCGGTTTGGAAAATAACTGGATCTTGCAGTACATTTTAAACGAGGAAATATAGCGATTTGGCATGAAATGTTGATGGAGCAGTGAATAGGCTCAGAACACAGCAAAATTACATGACAAACTCATATTTTACAAAAATGGCGTTTATCGGGTTTTGGAAAAGAGCTCTTCATATAGTCCATGTACGATTGCAATTTTGCAAATTTGCAGTGTGATGCAAATTTCGTGGTAATACTTTATTTCGATAGTCCACTTTAGACATTCTACTAACTATAAGTAACTTTGCAATGGCAACTAACTGTCATTAGAGTATTAGTAGACTTAATATCTGCTAACACTTTTTTTTAATGCTCCCCAAAAGATATTCTACTGACTATAAGTAACGTGAGACAGAAAAACAATAACAAATTAGCGGACACCGGCATTGACAAGCGCTTGTGTGAGGGGTTATGGGTTAGCCGCAACTTTTTAGATTATAACTTAAAAAATTACATTTAGCGCTGACTCTGTCAAGTCGCCTTCATTTCGATTCATATAGATTGTTTCAAAGCAGCTTTACAGAGATAATAGGAAATTACAGTAACATTGTTTTGTCTTTACAGCAGCTCTAGAATAAAGTTATTGTCCAGATAAAGTTAGTTTTGATTGAAAGATAACTGCATTTGTCGACCGTCTTCACACAATATCAAATGGAGTATACTTTTACAGGTTACACGTT
>CM060619.1:1042989-1092989 GCA_030578275.1 Meda fulgida
ATCCGTTGCACCACTAGTCAACAGTGTGCAGCAAATACAAATGCTGAAGAGATGAATGCATATCCTCAAAGACAGCACTTCCACACACCTCTATTATCCGGTATCATTTTGGAAATCTTAACCTACAGAATAATTATTAGCGTTTCTACAGGATGCCTGCTGGGCCTTGAACTTTACAAACGTTCCTCAGCTCACCTTCACATAATTTCCGCTCGTTCTGGCTTCAGACGGCACTTCTAAAGCATGAATACTCTTTACAAGCGCCATTAACTGCTCCCGCCTGCTGTTCTGGAGGAAATGCACGCAAGACACAAAATGACACAGCTTTCACACACATCCAGGTGTTTCTCTGACATGTCTAGTCCTTCAGGATCTTGAAATCTCTCAAGTTTTTAGTTTTGTTCTGACAATTTTTATTGTATTTTATAAAATAATAGCATAATATTCTATAATAATGTAATTTGTGTGGTTGCATTAATTAAATTAGCAGGTATGCAATTGTAGAAGTCTGCAAATGGCTGGAAAGAACACATTTGTGAAGTTTATTTGTTTATTAAATATTTGGATAATTGCTTTCAGCTATCAAAACGAGTCAAGCTCATTTTTAAATGCAAAAATTTTTAAATGCTAATTTTTTAAATGCTAATTTTTTTAAATGCAAAATTTTTAATTGCAATTTTTTTTAATGAAAAGTGTTTAAATGCTAATTGTTTTTAAGCAATTTTTTTAATGAAAAGTGTTTAAATGCTAATTGTTTTTAAGCAATTTTTTTAAATGCTACATTTTTAAATGCACAATTCCACAGATTTCCCTGCAAAATAAACAGAAAATTCAGAAATTTTGGCCAGCAAATTATTTTTGCACATCACAACTTATTAGCTGTAACTCAAACTGTGCAACGCTAAACGCCAAGATCATGTGTTCGATTTCCAGGGAAGGCAATAACTGATAAAAAAAAGAGTGTAATTTGCATGCAATGTAAGTATCTTTGGATAAATTCTGCCGAATGTGTAAGTTTATACCATCTTGTGTACAAAACTTGACCTTGCAAAGATCTCAGTGGAATAAAATCATTATTTCCACGTTTAAAGTGAATAGAAAATGAATAAAATGTCATCATTTACTCAACCTCGTGTCTTTAAAGCCGTAAGATTCATCTTTGTAACACAAATGAAGATATTTGAATGAAATGTGAGAGATTTCTGTTCCTCCATTGGCAACTTCAGACATAATCTTCACTCTTTGGGTGAACTAACCCTTTAAATGTCCCTTTTCATCCATGGAACTGATTTTTCTTTGAAAACAATGAGCTCACATTCACTGGCGTTTGTGCTGATGAAGAGGCGTGGGTAAAGTGAGCCAGAGAGCTTCAGTGTCTGAATCACACAGAGGTGCTTCTCAAAGAAAGATCTGTGTACTGAGCTTAATTACAAATCCCATGATTTCACCGTCAGAGTTGCCTATCGGGTTTCGTAACTCTTTTTTCCCCTTCTGAAGGAGCCAGCTTGGCATAAACCACGCATTTTCTGTGACTCAATATTATCTGCCTTTTTTTTGTGTGAATTATTTAACGGAACCGATGTACAGAAGCTCAGACTTTATGAAGGTGTACACTAGCCCTTATAAATTATGGGTATTAAAATACCTAGAGACGGAAGAACTGTGATTGGCTTTCCTGCTGAAGAAAAAAATGCATTGAAATATGTAATAAAGTCTGCAAGGAGATGGATCCGAATTTTGTGAATTTTGACCACAATTCCACAGCATCTCCACGATGCAATTGCTTTTTCATTTTTTTTTTTTATTGGTTCAACCCAAAACAATTTGTACTACAAAATAGATGTGGGTGTGTACAAGCTTACGAGGCGTTTTTATGAGACTGGAGTAATTACTCTGCATTGTTTTGTTTTTTTCTGTGGAGTTTTATGTGTTTTACTTCAGTCTGGCTGTTGTAATGCTTTCTTTCTTGCTTGTTTCTCTTAATTTCTTAGGTACACTAAATTAGCTAACAAAAATTAGCTTTGTAAGATCTTTTATGTAATATCAGATTATGTAATTCACTTAAACACTGCAAAAAATGCTTGTCTTAGTATTTTTGTCTCATTTCCAGTCTATATATATATATATATATATATATAGAAGCATTTACTAGATTAGTAAATTGACATAAGAAATTATATCTTGTTTTCTTGGGGAGGGGATTAAAATTAACCCACACTTAAAACAAGCAACATTATTATTATACAAAGTAAAACAATAAAAATAATCTTAATTCAAATGGGAAACAAGATTATTTTTCTTTCCTCATTTCAAAAACTCACCTAATTTAGTTGATTTTTTTTCTTCCAGAAAACAAAATATGAATTATTTAGTAAATGCTTCTTGATTTAAGAAATGTTAGATATTTGGACTTGAAACAAGACAAAAATACGAAGTAAGAAAAGCATTTTTTGCAGTGACCAGGACGTTTACTATTATATTTATTGATTTTAACCCACGAGAAATATTTGTATATACACAGATTATTCACTATCAACACAATAAACCTATATAAAATATATTAATATGTTTTTCTTCTTTGTTCCACAGAGGAAAGGAAGATGCATGTTTTGGACCGACATGAGGGTGAGTAGATGATGCTCATTTTTAGCTGAACTTTAAGTTAGTGCTACTTTTAGTTCCCCCCCAACACTGAATTGGTCAAACTTAGAAACCAGACCATGTTAAAATATGCCTTTGACGTCAGTGTTGCAAACTGTAAAAAGAAGGAAAATCTTGAATGAATGAAAAACATATTTTGTTGGCCAGTGACCACTAAAGAGTCCCTTTGCTTATATCTAATATGTCTTGAATCAAGAAGCATTTGCTAGAAAGTACAATGACTTAAGAAATTATATTATGTTTTCTAGGGGATTTTTTTTTTTAAATTAAGTGAGTTTTTGCTTTAAACATGCAAAATTATATGACAGTTGGGTGAGAAAAATAATCGGAAGAAAATAATCTTAATTCAAATGGAAAACAAGATTATTTTTCTTACACAATTGTCAGATAATTTCGCTTGTTTTAAGCAAAAACTCACTTAATTATTATTCTTTTCATCAGAAAACAAGATATAATTCGGCATTCACATTTTTAGCTGAACTTTAAGTTAGTGCTACTTTTAGTTCCCCCCCCAACACTGAATTGGTCAAACTTAGAAACCAGACCATGTTAAAATATGCCTTTGACGTCAGTGTTGCAAACTGTAAAAAGAAGGAAAATCTTGAATGAATGAAAAACATATTTTGTTGGCCAACTTACCCAGTGACCACTAAAGAGTCCCTTTGCTTGCAAAAAATGCTTTTCTTACGTAGTTTTTTTTGTCTTGTTTCCAGTCCAAATATCTAAAATGTCTTAAAACAAGAAGCATTTACTAGAAAGTAGTTATATTATGTTTTCTGGGGGGATTTTCTTTTTTTTATTGAGTTTTTGCTTTTGCATTGATTCCAATGGAAATCTAGATTATAATTCTTACCCCATTGGCAGATAATTTAGCTTGTTTTAAGCAAAAACTCACTTAATTTAGTTTTTAGCAGTGTTGTAAACTGTAAAAAGAAGTAAAATCTTGAATGAAAAACATATTTTGTTGGCCAGCTTACCCAGTGACCACTAAAGAGACCCTTTGCTTTGCTGGTGAGATGCCAGACCAAAGGCCTTTAAGTAAAGACACAGAAAAATAGACAGAAAGTGAGAGAAAGTTGCTTCTAGTGAAATGCGTCAACATTATGGGCTGGACAACACCCTTCCGTCGGGACTTTTGCATCATCGCATTTTACCGCATCAACAAAGCGATTCGTCTCCGTTCAGTAGCGAAACCGTGGGAGTAGCCGCAGTATGAAAACAAGCAGTCATATCATCAGAACAAAGCCTCGGTGGCCACAAACACAGCATTACCTTCCATATTTACAGTAGGAGCAAAGTTTATACGCATGTTTTTAGTCAAAGGAAAAAAAATTGTATATTTAGGTCGCTGGAATTTATACTTAGCAGCCACTGCACAGCTGGTGACATTTTTTGATATGCGTGTTCACCAACGTCAGTAGCAAAACAAACAGTGTGTTTTCCTAACACAGGAACAGACATCTGTCTCCAGCTGCTAAAATGCATTTGGGAAACTCACAGGAATATGAGGCTACATTAATGCATTCATTTCGTTTTAAAGTCCTCTCCGTTCGCACTAGCATTTTCAAAAGTTGCTCGTCCGCACTCAAAAATGCTTCAACTTGAAAAACCGAGTTTTTAATGTTGTTTATGTGTCTATGTGGTGTTTTTAATATGCTAATCATGTGTAAGTTCATAAGTCGACAGCATTGCTGAGTATTTTCTGCTTAAAACTGCAGTGAACCAAAGACAGTCTCAAAAACACGGTGTGAAATCGCTGGTGTTTCTGACGTCACAAACGACCTTGTGACCAATCAGATCAACGTGTGCTCGTCAACCAGTGGATCTCTGAGTGAGTGAGTGAGTGGAGGCGGGGCTCATTTGAACCACGCATACTAAATGAGGCAAGGGTGTCGAGTTACATTCAAGCTATTTTAAGGCATAAAAAAAATCAAGAAAAAAACATTTAAATATGTAATTTTGGTGATGAGTTTTAATGGATAAAATGAGTTACTACACGGTAATGTTTAGATATTTAGAAGACAAACAAGTTTTTTTTTTTTTTTTGCAGTGTATTCATTTATGTGATATCCACATCTGTAACTACGCTACCATGCAGCAGCTTTTAGCAGTCTTGTTTACTGAAAAAAATGCTGGAATGGTCCTAAAGAATAGGAGTCATGGCGTAACACTTTGATATGGCAGAACACTTTGATGTGGGACCCAGAAAAACGTTTTCTCTCATAACACTCACTTTTATTGAGAGAAGCGGATGAAGTAGTTGTGATTCCAGAGGGGCAAATGGAAATTGGCTGCAGTGACGTTGGGAGAAACGGGGCTTTTGAAGGAGATCAGCGCCATTCAAACAGACACCACCCAAAAACTGCAGCTCGCAAATAAGACTTTCCATCAACTGATCCGTACCGTATTTCTCTTTAGTGATCTCGAAATTCAGGCTACGTCCACATTAATCCAGATACATTTTAAAACACCTCTTTTTTCTCAATGTTTTGGCCTTCCATTTTCAATGAGATGGTATTTTTGTCCTAAGTCTTGGTGTGGACTGTGAAAAGCTATTTAAAAATAAGGCATGTTTAGTCATTGTACCGTGTTTACAGACATATCAATTATTCAGACGCAGACATTTTTTCACTAGTGTGTGAGGACACTATAGTTCATTTATGTAAGTGAGGAGAGCAAAATAAAGTAAACTGTGACATATTATACCCAAGAATTAAAGTAAATAAGTAAAATTTGAGGGACCAAAAATGATTCAGACACTTTAACCTGATCATGTTTTGCGTGTTTGAATTGCTAATGCTCTTTTTACACACAGACTGAACAACATGAAGCATTGCTTGGTCACTGGTGGAGCTAAACTGGTATTCTCTAATTGTGTAGTTAAATTTACCAGCTGACAGATATTCAACATAATTCATATGCGAGACAGTCTAACAGAAGGACGGACAAACCAGTGAAATATCAACTGAGTTCATAACTCTTGTCATATTGTATTACCATTTTCTATAGTGAATAAACTGTTATAATGTGAGAAATGTTGAAGGTTTCTGAATAAATTTTGGTTTGACTGTATGTGCCTGGTACAGTAAAGGGCTTTTCACACTTGAGCTAGTTAACCCTGGGTCATTGTAAACCCCGGGTTAACGAAATCCTTAGTTCAGTGTCACTAATTGGATGAACGCTACAGGTGATATGTTTATATTAGGGATGCACCGATCCGAAAACCTTGGCCGATATGATAACCGATAATCCTTTATATTTGAAAGCCGATAACCGATATATTGGCCGATAAATCTAAATCAAGTTTTTGTATCATTTTTGAGAGCCTGATTACAAAAACAAAAGTCTCAGCATTAAAAGTCATGTCCCAAGCACACAAGTATAATGATGATCTCATGTTAATTTTATGTAGCCGATATGACAGATTTGCGCTGCCCGTTGCAATAAACCATATTTTACTTTTTTAAGTGATTCCAATCATATTTCAAGCAATTCAAAACCATCATGATGAACAGTGCACATCCGAAGTGTGTCGGCTGAAGGAAATAATACATTATTTATCGGCTTTTTTTGACAGATTTTTTTATCGGGCCAATAACGATAACATTTCAAATTAACATATATCGGCCGATACCGATATAGTGACCGATATATTGTGCATATTTTACTTGAGAAGCAAAATGACATACAGTAAGATCAATTAAATATCTAAATTGAGTGAGTTAATGCTTAAAATAATTTGGTTTTCCTTTTGAATTAAGTTTTTTTTTATGTGTATTTGGTGTAAGCGAAAAAAAAAAATTCTTTTCACAGAAAACAAGGCTTAATATCTTAAATAATTTTGCTTCTCAAGTAAATGTATCTTGATTTAAGAATGTTTAGATACTTGTACTGGAAAACAAGACAAAAATACTGTGATTTCTATAAATGTCTCATTCACGGGTAACATGGATGTCACCGGGACGGATCAAACATGGTATCGAAGGGCTACAGCTCAATAAATCCTTTATTCGTCGTCCCAATTTGTTTCGGGTCTGCTTCTCCATGTCTTCTGGTTGGCCTCAGCAAGGCTGTTAACACACAGCACATTTTACATGCTGCCATTAAAAGCCGCACTCTTTAAATCCCAGGCTTATTTTTAGCTCGTCTCTGTTCTGGGAAGGGGAAAAAAAAATGGGGAAAGTGGTTTGAACGCAGACTGGAGTTCATCTCCTCCAACTGTCCCGCGCCAGCTTAAATAACGCCTGTAAAAGCTCTGACTGAATCACACAAATGTGAGACATTTGCTGTCTGAAAACAGCAGTTTGATGGACTGCTTTGCATTTTACGTTTCTAATGCCTCTGAGAACTGCAGCAAATACTCACTCAATCACGATGACGTCAGAGAAACACTGCTAATATCCTGCAAACACTGATATTATTCCAGCATCTCTCTGTGGGAGGTCAATCAAAGCCATTATGTTACATGAAACACATGTAGAGCATTATAAACTTGAACGTTGTGTGTTTTCTGTGTCGTAATGAAAAACAGAATTAAACTGAAATTAAAAACAGTAAAGGTTATTGTGGATTTTGATTGTTTGGTTGGTGTTTTATGTGCATCAGAGAAAAGAAACTTCATTGTAAATCTCATGAGATCCTCTAGATTAAGAACAAATTGAAAGTTTGAAAGCAGTAATATGCATGTGATTTTATTTAAAGGGGTCAGAAAACAATCCAAAGCCAAACTGTGTCCTCGCTGTTTATTTACAACACAGTAATTCAGGACACGTTCACGTTTTTTTGGCTAGCATCAACTGTCGTGTTTAGTGTTCATATTTTTCAAATAATATATTAAGATAAATTATGATGTTATGAAAGATGTGACTTCTAAATACACAGTGCATTTTAAAATAATACACTTTCTTGGAAGTTTTATTGTTTTAACACATTGAACCGAAAGGCTGTTTTGACATGGATTGATAGAAAAAAATATGATTTGCCCAATAGAGTGCAATTGTAATAATAATCATAATCAGTATATCAGCAATTTTAGATTTTATATTCATAACGGTTTTGGTCACTTTGTATAGAGTTGCTTTGCTTTGACATTAAAAAGTTATTTTGCGTTGATCAGTGGTGAAAAATCCAAAATTTAGTTTAGAGCTATTTTATGTTTTGTTGTTTTACAGCATAAATCAGAGATGAACACTTTTATAGGCCTGTAGTTAGAGCTGATTTGTAGCCTTTCGACTTCAGGGCTGGAGTCAGTTACAGTATTATTTACTGAGGAAATTAAATAAAGTTAAAGTTGTTTCCAGTAGTGAATCCAATTGATCAATTTACGAATTAGACAAACTGAAATAATAATCAAGCTCTGTTGTGAGCTGGACCTTTTTTTTTTTTTTTTTTTTTTTTTTACGAAACCCTTCCATATTTTTACCTGTTAAAATTTTTTTTACCTGCTGAAATTTTTTCAAATGTTTACACACATTGCAATGTGGCTATTCTGCATATCTTAAAGATCACCAGCAGTCAATCATTTTATCCATTAAATCTCACCTTTGATCACCAAAATGAGACATTTATGCGTTTTTTCCTTGGAAAAAAAGTCATGCCTTAAAATATCTTGAATGTAACTCGACACCCTTGCCTCATTTAGTATGCGTGGTCTATGAATATGCAAATGAGCCCCGCCTCCACTCACTCACTGACTCAGAGATCCACTGGTTGACGAGCACACGTTGATCTGATTGGTTACAAGGTCGTTTGTGACGTCAGAAACACCA
Organism: Meda fulgida; assembly: GCA_030578275.1. Taxonomy (NCBI): domain Eukaryota; kingdom Metazoa; phylum Chordata; class Actinopteri; order Cypriniformes; family Leuciscidae; genus Meda; species Meda fulgida. Next base: position 1,051,419 of record CM060619.1, read on the forward strand.
GCGATTTCACACCGTGTTTTTGAGACTGTCTTTGGTTTACTGCAGTTTTAAGCAGAAAATACTCAGCAATGCTGTCGACTTATGAACTTACACATGATTAGCATATTAAAAACACCACATAGACATAAACAACAATAAACGCTTGATTTTCACCCAACCTTAACTTTAACATTTTTCAGGAAATAATGTATTCTACTTCCTTATGCCACAGTTAAGTATATTTCTTACAAACAGCCTAAGTCGGTAGGCTTACAGTGTCCAAAAAAACAATTTAAAAAAAGTACAGTGTACTGATATTAGTTAATACTGATGTCCATTTTGGACAATTGATGATGCTTGGTCACTATAACTTTAGAACAGGCCTCAGCAAGTTTGTACATCTCAATACAGGTTTCTCAATTCTGAGAAATATGATCTTGAATCAGAAAAGCCAGGGGACAAGGAGCGTGGAAGCCCCTTTGAAACCGGGAGAAGTTTTGGCCGCCCGCTGCTCTAGAAATTGAGAGGAAAGGATTACGAGATTAGTACTAACAGGATGCAGTAAATTCTCATTATGCTATTTGGAGAGAAAAGGGCAGAAAATGTCAGACAGCTCTCGAGTAGTCAAGAGAGAATACCAAATATTTACGCACATGCCAACACACACACAAACACTGTTGGACAGGCAAGCGTAGAATATGTCAGGCCATTCTGGAGTTTTTTGGGGGGAAAGTGTACGTGAAAGCTGCAGTGTTGGGAGTTTTGGTCTTTAAGTGCAAGACTCGTCTGGATTTGGCCTAAAGTATTAAGTTCCTTGCACACTGAGTCCGAAATGTTCGTATGTGTTTTTTCGTATTCGTCATCCTAAAAATTCGTCACGCACAGAAATCTTGCACACTGAGTCCAATGTTGATTAAAGGGATAGTTCACCCAAAAATCTCTCCCTCAAGCCATCCTAGGTGTATATGACTTTCTTCTTTCAGACGAATACAAGCATAGTTCTATTAAAAAATGTCCTGGCTCTTCAAGCTTTATAATGGCAGTGATCGGCTGTATATTTTTTGAAGTCCATCAAAGTGCATCTGTCCATCATAAAAGTGCATCTGTCCATCATAAAAGTGCATCTGTTCAAAGTGCATCTGTCCATCATAAAAGTGCATCTGTCCATCATAAAAGTGCATCTGTCCATCATAAAAGTGCATCTCTCCATCATAAAAGTGCATCTATTTATGATAAAAGTGCATCTCCATCATAAAAGTGCTTCTATTTATGATAAAAGTGCATCTCCATCATAAAAGTGCATCTGTCCATCATAAAAGTGCATCTATCCATCATAAAAGTGCATTTGTCCATCATAAAAGTGCATCTATCCATCATAAAAGTGCATCTGTCCATCATAAAAGTGCATCTATCATCATAAAAGTGCATCTATCATCATAAAAGTGCATCTATTTATGATAAAAGTGCATCTCCATCATAAAAGTGCATCTATCCATCATAATAGTGCATCTGTCCATCATAAAAGTGCATCTATCCATCATAAAAGTGCATCTATTTATGATAAAAGTGCATCTCCATCATAAAAGTGCATCTGTCCATCATAAAAGTGCATCTGTCCATCATAAAAGTGCATCTGTCCAAAGTGCATCTGTCCATCATAAAAGAAGTGCATCTGTCCATCATAAAAGTGCATCTGTCCATCATAAATGTGCATTTGTCCATCATAAAAGTGCATCTGTCCATCATAAAAGTGCATCTGTCCATCATAAATGTGCATTTGTCCATCATAAAAGTGCATCTGTCCATCATAAGTGCATCTGTCCATCATAAAAGTGCATCTGTCCATCATAAAAGTGCATCTATCCATCATAAAAGTGCATCTATTTATGATAAAAGTGCATCTCCATCATAAAAGTGCATCTGTCCATCATAAAAGTGCATCTGTCCAAAGTGCATCTGTCCATCATAAAAGTGCATCTGTCCATCATAAAAGTGCATCTGTCCATCATAAATGTGCATTTGTCCATCATAAAAGTGCATCTGTCCATCATAAAAGTGCATCTGTCCATCATAAGTGCATCTGTCCATCATTAAAGTGCATCTCTCCATCATAAAAGTGCATCTATTTATGATAAAAGTGCATCTCTCCATCATAAAAGTGCATCTATTTATGATAAAAGTGCATCTCTCCATCATTAAAGTGCATCTCTCCATCATAAAAGTGCATCTATTTATGATAAAAGTGCATCTGTCCATCATAAAAGTGCATCTATTTATGATAAAAGTGCATCTCCATCATTAAAGTGCATCTCTCCATCATAAAAGTGCATCTATTTATGATAAAAGTGCATCTCTCCATCATTAAAGTGCATCTCTCCATCATAAAAGTGCATCTATTTATGATAAAAGTGCATCTATTTATGATAAAAGTGCATCTCTCCATCATTAAAGTGCATCTCTCCATCATAAAAGTGCATCTATTTATGATAAAAGTGCATCTCTCCATCATAAAAGTGCATCTATTCATGATAAAAGTGCATCTATCCATCATTAAAGTGCATCTATTCATGATAAAAGTGCATCTATCCATCATTAAAGTGCATCTATTTATGATAAAAGTGCATCTCTCCATCATAAAAGTGCATCTATTCATGATAAAAGTGCATCTATCCATCATTAAAGTGCATCTATTCATGATAAAAGTGCCTCTATCCATCATTAAAGTGCATCTATTTATGATAAAAGTGCATCTATCCAGGGACGTGCACAGGAATTTTGAGGGGCAGTTGCTCTGACCTGAAAAAAGGTCAGAGCAACCTTGTCAGAGTTTTTCAGTATAAAAGTAAATCGGGTTTAAATGTCAGGAGTTCCTGTCGGGACGAAAGTAACACTTGTTACAGTGAAAACATATAGTTACATTATGTTGAGAAGTTATGTTATGCTTATTTAATTTAATTTTCATATTTTTCATGTTGAAAAAACATTTTATAAAATGGATTGACATAAAAAAATTATTAAAACAGTTACTTTTGAAACATCTGATTGAACTGAAATTTAAAATGAAAATGTAAATTACCTATTTTACTATTTTATCTTTTGCAAAGATAAAGGCCAAAATATGTTTGCAGTTATATAACAAGGTCACTCAGGTATATTTAGGCTAAAAAACAATAAAAACAATAAATAAAAAAAGATCTAGCAAAAAAATATAGCTTGTATATTGTTACTTTCATCCCAACTGACGGGGTCGAAAGTAACATGAGCAGTCTTATGTTTAAAGTGAAACTATAATTAAGTTGTTCTACATTTTTACAAAATACCACCTGGTATTGATAGACCACACTTGTGAGTGACTGACCACAGCAAAAATGTATCTCTGTCTAAACCATCATCTTTTAAAATGATGTATTTCTGAAAAATGTTACTTTCGCCCCTGCTCTCCCCTATTTATTAATATATATATATATATATATATATATATATATATATATATATATATACACAATATATGTCTTGCTACACTGCAGCATAATAAAATGGTTCTCACCCTCCAGTAATATTTCTGTGAATTGAATTAATCTTGCACTTGTTCATAGTTTTTGAATTATGTCTGAATATATTCAGTTAAATTTTGCCCTTACAAATTGCCTTCTCTGACCGTGTTTATGTCCAAACTCAATGCCTCATGGTCTTATTATTATTTATAAAGATTACAAAAGTCAGAGATGGCAGGTTTATGATATACAACTTTGTAAACAGTATAGAAAAATTATTAACTATATATTAAATGTCACCAAAATACACATGAGAAAAAGAGTTCCTCATATTATCGTTTATTGTTTTTATTATTATTATTTAATTTTTTTATTTGAAAAGAAATAATCTGGATTGAATTGACAGATGAAAAAAAAAAAAAACTTTAGATTTCGGAAAAAAATACAATCCTTTTTTAACCTTTTGGTGTCCCGTACATTCAGTCGTGCTTCTTGCTCGTATTCAGTTCTGATGGTACATATGGTAACTGGGCAACTGCGCATGATTTGTAGTATGACTGCGTAAAGGAACAGGAATTCCGGTAGGGAACAGAATCGACTGACGTGCAGCGCTGCAGCACATAAACAGAGTTTGCCCTTCCCCTACTGACTTTCACTTTCGGTGCCCGAATGGAAGTGAATGAGGCTTTGCGTTTTTTTTTTGTTTTTTTTTTAAGAATCTAGGCCTACGTGAAATTCTTCATCCATTGTAGCTACGATTTTTTTTTTTTCTCGGAAGGGCAAAGCGAGTCGAGAAGGGCATATGGGCAGTTGCCCGGGCAACCTGAGCAACCCCCCTGTGCACGTCCCTGCATCTATCCATCATTAAAGTGCATCTCTCCATCATAAGTGCATCTATTTATGATAAAAGTGCATCTATCCATCATTAAAGTGCATCTCTCCATCATAAAAGTGCATCTATTTATGATAAAAGTGCATCTCTCCATCATAAAAGTGCATCTATTTATGATAAAAGTGCATCTATCCATCATTAAAGTGCATCTATTTATGATAAAAGTGCATCTATCCATCATTAAAGTGCATCTCTCCATCATAAGTGCATCTATTTATGATAAAAGTGCATCTATCCATCATTAAAGTGCATCTCTCCATCATAAAAGTGCATCTATTTATGATAAAAGTGCATCTATCCATCATAAAAGTGCATCTATTTATGATAAAAATGCATCTGTCCATCATTAAAGTGCATCTCTCCATTATAAAAAGGGGAAATCGCAAAACAATACAAAATTGAGTCTTCAAGCAGTGAGGATGATTTTGTTGTCCTCTCTCTTCTTAAAAAGAGAAAAAGAAAGAGGAAATAATTGGTCCATCCAATCCTGAGATTGTGTAGAGAGGAAGGAGATTTTTCTGCGGGATTATCCAGAGTGATTCAAACTTTACTTCAGGATGTCAGTGGCTCAGTTTGATGCTTTGCTAGCGATAATGAAGACACATTAAAAAGAAGACCAACAATTTCCATGAACCAACTAATCCTGAACAGACACAGGCAGTATGTCTAAGGTGTGGACACACACACACACACTGTCAAACACCTCAAAATTCTTCCTACGGATGCGAAATACGCAGGAAGGGCGTATTTATTTTTAACACGCGAAAATTTCGGACGAGAAATTCGGACTCAGTGTGCAAGGACCTTTAGTACACTTTAAAAATGTACATGCTGTACTTGCACGATACAAGAAAACTTTTTTTAAAGTTGCTCTGTAAAGTGCTCTTTTATTTCAGAATGGTTCTCACTATCCTAAGCTAAAACCATGATGCTTTTCAACCTCATTTTTCAAGTCTTGTTACGACTCAGTCCTGCTAGTATTTATGGTACTTTCATTGCCATTGAGTTATTTTTGTGTGTGATTATTATTATTCGCTCACCTTTTACTTATTTTTTTTCTTCAGAAATTGAAGGGTCTAAACTAAACGATCTTCCTGCCCACTCCTTGAATTCTTTCACTCTCCACAAAGACATTTTAAAACAATTTACAGCCACAGAGAGTCGCAACAAGGAAGTTTGTAGGATCTCTTTCACCACACCGAGGATGGTATTGTCATTAAAATGGTGAACTGAAACTAAAACATCTCACAGGTGGATCTTCAAGTACTCTAAAATCTCTTAATTCTTTTGTCAGGCGATTCATTGAGCCTACAGTCACTATGGCTCACTCGGCACCTTAAGTAGGTTCATTAAAGCAAATTAAAGCATGTATTTTCCATGAAATATGCCGTGCGCATGCCCAGCAAGCAACTGCATCCAATGGCTTGATAGATATACCATAATCCTTGTAAAGTGATATGTGATGGAAAGTTTTTCGAATTTCGTGCTCCAAACGAAATCAAGAAAATGTCAAAAAATAGCCATTTCGTAAATCACCTCCTCCCCAGAAAAACGAATGCGATGGCTGACTCACCGGAGAGAATTTACAGTAGGAAACATCAGGGAAACTAATATCTGGCTGTCACACAGATTTAACATTCAAAAACAAAACATCAATTGTCCACTGAAAATGACTTCCCATCTTAATCAGAACATGGACTTACCGAATGGTCGCTGACCATGACTTTTTGGACCCATGATTTGGCCATAGAGTGCTAAGGCTTTTTCCAGACATCCAATTGAAGTTGGTCTACAGAAAGTTCCCCAGTGTGTCTCTTAAAGGAATAGTTCACTTCAGAATTAAACTTTCCTGATAATTTACTCGCCCCCACGCCATCCAAGATGTTCATGTCTTTCTTCAGTGGGAAAGAAATGAAGGTTTTTGAGGAAAACACTGCAGGATTTCCTCCATATAGTGTCTTCAATGGGGTCCAACGGCTCGAAGGTCCAGATGTGAGTTTCAGTGCGGCTTCAAAGTCTCGACACGATCCAGCCGAGGAATACGAGTCTCATCTGGACAAACCAGCGGCATTTATAACACATACACATTTATATACTTTTTAACCACAAACCATACATGTTCCGGTACAACAATGTATTGTAGGGCGAAAAACTCCATCTCATTTTCTCCTCCAACTTCAAAATCATCCGACATTGTTGTTTTACCTTCTATTTATTTTTAATTTTTTTGTAAATGGTGTTTGACTTAGTCTTTAGATGTTCACTTTGTAAACACTGGGTCGGTTCTTCCTCCTACGTCACGCTTGACCTTTCAACCCGATTACGTAATGTGTGTCGCATCACAACTAGTGCAAGACGAGCATTTGTGGTTAAAAAGTATATAAATGTTTATTTTTTTTAATAAAATGATGGTTTGTCTAGATGAGACTCGTATTCCTCGGCTGGATCGTGTCGAGACTTTGAAGCTGCACTGAAACTCACATCTGGGCCTTGAACCCATTGGACCCCATTGAAGACACTATATGGAGAAAAATGTGTTTTCCTCAAAAACCAGGGTTGTGGACTCGAGTCGCATGACTTGGACTTGACTTGGACTCGAGTCCCAAATTTGATGACTTGCGACTCGACTTAGACTTTGACAACAATGACTGGCGACTTGACTCGGACTTGAGCCCTGTGACTTGGAAAGACTTGACCTACCTTCTAAAACCACAGATCAGAGTTGTAATACGCAACTTTCGCACGTTTGGCACTGAGCCAGAGCGCGTGATAGAGTGTGTTCAGCAGCACGTGTCAGTTGTCATTTATTAGCAAACGTTCAGACAGTTTTCAACCAAATAATGTTTTCTTTTTTCTTTTTCAGGCATTTAAATACACAAGAACTAGCGAACCATTTATAATTTGAGAAAAAAAAACACTGATATCTAAGTAAGCGGAAATAATAAACCTTTCAAATGTAATTTTGAGACATGTTATTTTCCCCCCACAACAAACGCACATTTTAGCCTATAGGCCACTATAAAGTCTTCTCCCTGTTCACCAGCCACTCACTTTCATGTCTTTCGGGAGAAATGGATGGATTTACGTTACGTTTTGTAAAAGACAGGCACGTAGCCCCAAAAAGTGTCACTTGGCGCTTGATACGTCGCCATGGAAATATGAATGTTCTAGTACAATTACCGTCGCGTTAACAAAAAATATTTTAACCAAGGACTCAATATTTTAAACTTAATTTGTAGCAAATCACGATTAATTTTCCCAATGAACAGTTACTTTTATTTTTTTATTTTTAAATCTGCATTGCCACAATAAATATGATAATATTATATATTATTATATTATATCATATTTTAAAAGCCTTCCTGATGTAAATTAGTATACATTTCATTTACTATAGTAATTAACACTGAGACAGTAATTTGTGCAAAAAGCACTAATGACTTGTTTAAGACTTGAAGCTTAAACTCGAGGACTTGCAACTTGACTTGGACTTGTCTGTCTTGACTCGGGACTTGAATGCAAATGCACTCGAGACTTACTTGTGACTTGCAAAACAATGACTTGGTCTCACCTCTGTCAAAAACCTTGATTTCTTTTCGACTGAAGAACATCTCGGATGACGAGCAGAAGAGTAAATTATCAGGATATTTTAACTCTGAAGTGAACTAATCCTTTTAAGGGCAATCCTACCATATAAGGTACAATGGACATACTGTATTTTCAGTCTCTTTTATTTTTCAGGCTGAACAGAAAACCAGAGAGCAGAAACTTGAATGTAGACACATGCACGTCAACACAAACACTGATCAGCTACATAGCTTTCAGGAAATGGCAAGAAAGCAGATCTAAATGGTAGCAAAGTTTAACAGTGACCACACAGACTGCAAAAACACACTGAATCAAATATATACCGACAGCGAGCAGGAGAGAGCCGTAGAGGGGGGCGTGCATATATTTTTCTCGCATTGCTGAATGGATTTATTTCCTTGGCCTGACTTCTATGATTCAGCAGACAGAAATGTGGCATTTCAACAGCTACACACACACACACCTTTTCATATTAACCTGCTGGTAAAGACATTGGACCGTTAGAAGTGCTCTTAATGTTTCCTATGAACTGCTTCCAGAGGGTAAAATAATCATGCCATCACATGTTCACATTAAAGTGCACTTAAAGAAGTAGAGCAAAACCAGATTTGCCTTAGTGAGCTCAGAGAGGTCTATGATGGAGTGTTATCCTTTAGCATTCCCATTTATCTCAAAGACTATTGGCCCAAGATCCTCTGGAAAGTAGACCATCTTTGCTCTCGGATGCTCAGTTCTTCAGGCGTGAGAGTTTTTGGGTCGAGATGAAAAAGATGACCATTTCAGACTGGACTTTTTCCTACATCAAGCATTATTTGTGGCGCCTCCCGTCCAATAATCGCAAAAAGCTTTGTGCTCTGTTACTTCTGATAAGAAACAAAGTTTTAGCTTTCAAATTCTGTACATTTTATCACAAAATTCAAACAATAAATGGCGTTTTGACGCTCTGAAATGTGACGTGATTGATCGCTGTAGCGCCTCAGTTCAAGCTTTAGTACAAGTTATATCTAGAAAAACATGCATGAATATCAGAACTTATGTTGAAAGATATTGAATCATGACTCATGTAATCACTCAATCTGTGTTTCTACCGCGGAAAGACGTCAATAAAACTGCTTGAGAACAATATCACTTAATCTTGCATTTACCTCAGGAAGGTTATCCAGTGTTCACAGTTTGTTAGTTAGCTATAAAAACACTGGAGAAGAGCTTATTTACTGTTAATTATAAAAGTATGTTTTAATAAATTTGCCATGAAGTGTTTATGAAAACTACCTTATGTGCAACTGAGTTGTAAACAAAAATTTCAGCTTTTATTTGAGTGTAAATATATTTGAAAATAAATAGCAGTTGAATATAATAGCTCTGTTGTTAATTTTAACCTCTTATATTATAGTGCACCTAATGAGAGGGTTCCCTGTATAGTTTGCTGCATTATTTGAGAGAGATTTTATGTTAACTTAAAGCTGCAGTCCGTAGTTTTCCCTCTTTGTCGCCATCTCTGTTCGAAATCTGCAATTGCAGTCATTCGCGGAATGATCAGCTTTACGTGGATTGTGCCTCGGCACGGCACAGCGCAGATTAACACAATGTTTTGAGGAGAATGCACGGCTGTCAGTCGCCGCCGGTGTGGATACTGGCATTCACAATCACAGATTATACTTTTTGGAAGTATGGCTAATCAGACCCTCTAGAAAAACGCGATTATGCGATCGCATAATTCAATGCATAATCAGCCAAAGTCTGCATATTTTTCAAATACACCGCACTTTCGCCGCATAAATTTTCGCGTGCAAAATATGCTACAGAACTTGTTTGACTCAATGTGTTGTAAGTTTGAGCCATGTGTTTATTAAATAAAACAAGACGAGAACTTCAATATTCCAGCACTTTCTGTGATGTAGTGCGTGCTCATCATGGGACGTTATAAGGAATGACTCTTTACATTAAGGCAGTAGTCTAGAGAGAACAGGGTGTTGGGGAATCACTTTTTTCTCTCTTTTTCATCAAACCGCAGTTTTTGCAAGTTCCCGCAATTTCAGCGCATAAGATTGCATAAATATCTCGCATATTCCATCGCATTTTTTAAGAAAACGTGCCGCATAATCAAGGATTTTTGCCCGCAACAATCACAAAAAAAACTCTGCATTTTTCTGGAAGGACTGACCAATTTAAGAATTTTCACTGGAAAATGTCCGAACAAGTAACATCCACTTTTTCTGACCAACTAAGGGAAAAAGCATCGCAGTAAATCTCTCTGATTAAATCAATCGATCGCTTATCATCACGACAAACCGTGAAAATTATACTTTGTTCTCAAATTGTTAATGTTAGCAACATCAGCATTGCGTGATACATTTAATGCTCTTCCGATATTATCCTTGTTTTCGCATGGATCCGCCATCAAATTGATAAGTTTAATTATATCAAGTGCTGTGAGAAAAGGCTATAAATCTCCACCTCAACATCCTCACACTCAAAGATTACTAGCCGAGACTCTTCTTTATGTGTGCAGATGTGTGACTTTATGTGTGCAGATGTGTCTATGTGTACAGATGTTTACAGATGTGTGACTTTATGTGTGCAGATTTGACGTATTGACGCAAAGAAACGCTTGAATTTCCCGCTGAAATCCACTAGTACCACTGGAATTAAAAACATTATTACAAGCTTACCGTTTTGAATCGAGCTACGGCAAGCAGAGAGTTTTGAGCACTGGCTAGTTATGTACTCGCTCAAAAATTTATTTTGGATAATTTTTAACCCAAAAAAGTTACGGACTGCAGCTTTAAATAAAATCAAACTATCGGTATCGGCCGATATAATTCTGAATGCTAAATTTGAGAAATTTAGTATCTGTGCATCTCTAGTTTATACCAATCCAGTCAATCTCATCAGTCTTATTCCAGTGTATAACCCTACACTTTGGTGGTAACTGTTTCTTAACTGTTGGGGAAACGCTTCATCAATACTGCAGCAATTAAAGTTCTTCCATATGGAAAGGCTATTTAGCTAATTAAATAAGCTGAGTGAGTGAGTGGTTGAGTGCATCGAGGTTTATATGACCTCTTGGCTTCTGAGCTGGAGAAGTTTTTCTGCAATGCAGCCAAAGAAAGCCAACGACAACCAGTCGGTTTTTGACTTAAATGACAACACAAACCCAAGTAAGAACAACACTCGCTGGGTCAGCGACTGCTAGGAAAACAACTGACTCCATGCAACCAATTTTTCAGTTCCTCAAGGGATGATGGGATATAGGAGAAGGGTCTGAAAGCCAGAGTCGAAGCACAAATGAGCAGGAACCAGAACCTGTGGCTCTCATTAGGATACTTTAAACTCATGGCCTCCTCATTACTATCTTCTCACTCACTTTTTCAAGCTCTTCGTCCATTTGCTGACATTTATTACAGGTCATTCTCACTGCAGCCAGTCAGGAACCCATGTTGTTTGAGAATAATTGTTCTTATATGTGTATAATATAAAGTAAATATTCAGCTTTAGCTAATGTGTGTAATGATCCCCTCATGTCACGATTCGATACATATCACGATACTGAACTCACAATACGATATTATTGCGATACTCCAAGACATTTGATAAAAGGTTAACAAAAAAACGTCCTGTTGATTAAAATGCTAAATTTGATATTACATTGTGGGTGTAAATGAAAAGGCTTGGACTTTGTGCTGGAAACCCAATGAACAATAAAGACTCCAGAATAACAATATTCATGATTCTGAGGCTGAAAATACAGAATTATTTTTAGACGAATATGCACTCTGTTACTGACTAGATAGATTTAAAATAATGTATAGGCCACTTTTTACACAAATATTCCCCCATTGCATTATTCTACATTATATTCAACATTTTATAGTTTAATGGAGTACTGACACTAAAACTCTGAAAACGAGAATTTTTTTCCTCTCTCAGTAATTTTTATTTCGGGTAAACTATACACAATAAATACTGTTGCATGTTTGTATAGCGATATATTGTGACACGATGCTCTCCTTCCACACTACAGTTTTCCAAAAATTTCTTGTCCAAAACGTCTGAAGACAAAATCATCTTAAAGCGCGTGCGTGAACAGTAATAAAATGTCACTGAGATAATACAGTGAGACCAGACAAAAGTTCTCACGCTATATATTCTTCTATCATGATCACTTTTGGCCACTTCTGCACTTAAAAATGTCACATTTAATCAATTGTGTTTCTTTAAAAAGTTTTTGTAATTATTTGTAAAATAAACTTGAAATTGAGTCTTAATTCGCATGTGTGAACCGTATTAAAATGGCACTGAGATGATAAAGTGAGACCAGGCAAAATAAAGTTCTCATGCTATATTCTTCTATCATGATCATTTTATTAGCAAAATATCCCATCACTCAACGGGACTCAATTGTATGTCCTAAAATGCCGGTATAACCATAGATATCTGGGTACAATATGTGTCACATGACTAAACAGGCACAGTAGTTTTCAAAAAACTTGTTTTCACAATTCACACTAAAACTAATTTATCCACTAGGGAGAGCATCTTCAAAAAAAAAAATTTCACGGGACAAAAACAGAGTTTCAGTGTGGAAAAGAGTGTGTTTTCAAGTGTATCTGGATTAATGTAGATTAAATAAGATTAAATAGCTTTAAAGGTATTTATCGGATACAATTATTTGGCAAACCATGTAAAAAAAATGCATAGATAACAAAAAGCTGACAGGAAAAAGCATAAATTGACTACAACATGAACAGTTATTAATATTTAATTGGTTCTCTCTTGTTCTTGCATGTGTTCATAATTTCTTTGAATGACAGCCTGTCCAAAAATTATGTCCGCACAATTTTGCATGTTTCATTGCGTTATCACAAATAAAACTTAAAGCACAACTACGCAATATGATTACTAAATCGTTAAATTGATAATAATATGCAATTGGCCTCATGTTTTGACAGGACAGCAAGTACCCATAATGTGTTAAAGAAAGTGAAGATGTTTTCCAAGGCCGGACATCACTTCTGGACACTTCTGAACTTCAAAATTTCACATTTAATCAATGTTTCTTAACATTTTTTTGTAATTATTTGTAAAATCTACTTGAAATTGAGTGATAAAATAGTTTCAAAGTAAATCCTTCACCATTTTTTTTTTTTTCAGATTAGGTTTGCTTTGGACAATATCCGACCCCGTTCACTTAAACGCAGAAAATCCATATTTGTCAAGTATAAAAAAATGATGTGCATAAATGTTGTCTTAACTTTCCCCGCCACAAACACAGTTATTACTGAATAAAAACAGCTTTCACGTTTACCACTGCACATACAACATCAATATAAGGTTGAACCCTAACAAGCTACATTAACAAATACAAAGAGGGCTATTAATCGCCCACGACTCTGGGACGCAGACACCGCCCCTGGTTAACCAAACTTTCCACTGAACCACAGGGCTAGAGGACCCATGCACCCATAATGCTGTGCGTAAAACTGTCCAAATGAGTTGGTCTCCCTGAAGACTCCTTTGTCCTTTGATTGCCATTGAGACTATCGCTCTGTTGAAATGTGTTAAAATAAAATCGGTATGTTATAAATCTGATATCCTGGGGAATGTTTTGAGTGGCTTCAAATTGTAATATTAATCTTGTTTTAAAGCACAAATATCTAAACACAGTTACTTGAGATGCAAAATGACAAGATATTAAGTCTTGTTTTCTGAAATATGTGAGTTTATACGTATTGGCCTGTAGGGTCAGAAATTAAACTTGTTTTTCCTTTGAGTTACATTTATTTTTCTAACCCCTATGGGTTGTTTTATGCATTCAATTAAATTATTTCACTACAGAATTAAAATTTCCTGATTATTTACTCACCCCCACATCATCAAAGATTTTCATGTCTTTCTTTCTTCAGTTTCTTCAAAAAGTTGGACCCCATTGAAGTCACTGTATGGAGAAAAATCCTCAAATTTTTTCCTCAAAAACCTTCATTTCTTTACGACTGAAAAAATAAAGACATGGACATCTGGGGGTGAGTAAATTATCAGGAAGTTTTTGTTCTGAAGTTGAACAAATCCTTTAACACTTAATTTTGATACATTTTTCATTTTGCTTCTTGAGTAAATATATTGAGATTTAAGAATTATATATAAAGTCAGAATTGCGAGATATAAAGTCAGAATTGCGAGATATAAAGTTAGAATTGCGAGATATAAAGATTGCGAGATAAAGTCAGAATTGCGAGATTTAAAGAATCGCGGGATATAAAGTTAGAATTGTGAGGTATAAAGAATTGCGAGATAAAGTCAGAATTGCGGGATATAAAGAATTGCGAGATAAAGTCAGAATTGCGAGATAAAGTCAGAATTGCGAGATAAAGTCAGAATTGCGAGATATAAAGAATTGCGAGATGTAAAGAATTGCGAGATGTAAAGAATTGCGAGATGTAAAGTCAGAATTGCGAGATATAAAGTTAGAATTGCAAGATATAAAGTCAGAATTGCGAGATGTAAAGTCAGAGTTGCGAGATAAAAGTCAGAATTGCAGATATAAAGTCAGAATTGCGAGATATAAAGTCAGAATTGCGAGATATAAAGAATTGCGAGATGTAAAGTCAGAATTGCAAGATATAAAGAATTGCGAGATATAAAGTCAGAATTGCGAGATGTAAAGTCAGAATTGCGAGATATAAAGTCAGAATTGCGAGATGTAAAGTCAGAATTGCAAGATATAAAGAATTGCGAGATATAAAGTCAGAATTGCGAGATGTAAAGTCAGAATTGCGAGATGTAAAGTCAGAATTGCGAGATGTAAAGTCAGAATTGCGAGATGTAAAGTCAGAATTGCGAGATATAATGTCAGAATTGCGAGATATAAAATCAGAATTGCGAGATATAAAGTCAGAATTGGGAGATATAAATTTTTTTCTCAGAATTGTGAGATAAAAAGTCGCTATTACCTTTTTTATTTTTTATTCTGTGGCGGAAATAAGTTTCCATACATAATGGTGTAAGTAAGCAACAGAATTTTGGTGAAAAAATAATGTAGAGTTGGACAATGTACAAATCTTTAATCGTATCATGCCACTCACATGACATATATATCTAATGGGATCATCTAACTGAACTTGCTGCAATTCTTGCACTCACTCTCTCTCTCTCTCTCTCTCTCTCTCTCTCTCTCTCTCTCTCTCTCTCCCTCTCCCTTCATTGGGGTGATTTCACTGCTCTGGCACAGTTTACCCTCTCTATAAGGGCCCACACAGTCACAGCGAATGACACTTTTACACTCTCATTGGCCAAAATGAACAAGACACAGGACTACACTAAGCTTTCCTTATTGGGGGAGGTGGCAGCGTAGAAAAAGACGAGCGTAGACTTTTTTTTTTTAATTGAAAAGTAAGTGCATTTTTCTAAGGTGGACAAGCGTTCCGAGGTCTTTTCAGACATTTATTTGACATGTCACGTCATGCAGTTTGATGCCAAGTCCTGCAAAAGTCTGTTTGAACTCGCTGCCATTTCCACACTGCTCTTATTCATTTGTGAAATAATTGCGCGACCTTCAAGGGTTTTCTTTGGCCCACCTGGAAATATGTTTTTTTTTTTTTTTTTTTTTGCCCAATCTTGGTTATAATTAACAAGCCTATAAGGGCTTTTTTTTGCAGCACATACTTATTTTAATAGAGTTCTGTTGTAATGGCTCAGTGTGAGGTTTCCTGATGTGTCCTGTGTTTGTTTTGATGAGAAGTTTATATGTTTTAGCCATCCTGGATATTTTGCTCTCTTTGACCCCACCCCCCCCCCCCCCCCCCCAAAACCCCCCAATAAAGATGAATGTTATCCGTGATTTCTATTTTTGGTACTGAAAAATAACTGCACAAAAGGCTATTTACAGTACACACAGTATTTGGTTAGAGTTAGTTTAGACTCTGTGTGCTCCCAGCCAAAGTGCAGAGTACACTAATGCTTTACTGTGGCAGACAGATGCATGTGTTCAGCTCACTGGCTCTATTTACCCCTCAGCTGTTTTACATGGACAGGATTCAGCACAGAGGGGCTGCATAAGGGTGAATCTCACCTGAATCAAAACTTGTCCAGTCATACTTTACCCCAAACTCAAAAAAGTTATAAATTGCAGTTTGCATAAGAAGAATGAGGCCTGTTTCTAGGACCGTTACAATCTTACCATATACAGGTGAAACTCAAAAAATGTGAATATCGTCCAAAATTTATATTTTTGATGATTATGACTTACAGCTTATGAAAACCCCAAATTCAAAATCTCCGAAAATTAGAATATTTCTTGAAATCAATAAAAAAATGATTTTAAATACAGAAATGTCGGCCCTATGAAAATGTGCATATGTATATAGTTATATTTACTAAATATATTAGTTTCACCTTTTAATTTGAATTACTGAAATACACAAACTTTTGCACGATATTGCACTAAAAATCTTGGGTTATTTTTCTACCCAAATCCTGAGTTGAGCCTTTTGGGTCGTTTTTTGGGTTATTTTTTTCAGTGTTTGGGTAGTTTTTGTGTTACCCAGCTCCTGGGTCAGACATAACAACCCAGTGTTTGGGTAGTTTAAATTCGTCATTGTGCTGTATATCGTTTAATTTTACGCAAGGGGCGCGATGTGAGTCACCTCAAAGAGTATTTTAAAAAGTTCAGAGGATTTAAGTTAATCCGTAATCATTAATTCATTTGTGTTAAGTAAAAAAAAGAAAAAAGCTAGTATTATAGTAAATATTTATCAACCCAATATGTTGGGTTAAATAAACAACCCATAGTTGGGTTAAAATAAATACAATCCCATTGCTGGGTAAAATTAACCCAACATGTGTTCGGTCCAATATTTACCCAGCCCTTGGGCTAAAAACAACCCAACACTTGGCATATACACTAAAAAGCACTGGGTTAAAAACATTAATAATTTACATCTAAATCTTACATAATTATTGTTTTGCATAACAGAAATACGAATATTGAGGGAAACTTCTTGGTTGTCCTCAAAATCTTACAGTGCAAATAAATCTTAATGGTCCTTAAAAAGACTCCATTGTCTTTATAGGAACAAGATAGTCTTTTCTTTGGGATTTTAAGTGGAATATAATCTGGACATGTTCTTGACAGGTGTCATGAGATTAACCATGACCTCTGACCCCAGAGAGTATTGTCAGATCTGACATAAACAGATCAGAGATGCCATAAAGAAGCAATAGAGTTGATACTTTTATGCACTCGACCCATGATTCCCATAAACCTGAGCCCAGTTACAGCAGACTGCCGTCTCAGAGCTAGAGGAATGGCTTGGAAATGCCAGTAGACGTGAATGTAAAAACGACTGAATTGGAGGTCATATAATGTGAGCTTTGTCCATTAAACCCTGGCCTCATAAATACTTCCATGTCCACACGTTATGAAAAACACTCAATGGAGTCTAGACAAAAGGCAATCAGTGCAGTTGGAGCCGCTGAGCTTCCCTGATCCACACTAATGGAGTCTCCATAGTCCACCAAACTTCACCCTTCATGAAGAACAGCTGTGCCCTGAAAACCCCAAAACCCACGCCTTTCTGATGCACTATAAACACAAGAATATCTTAAAGGCCCCTTGGAATCAAAATGTTACGTTTTTTAGCTTTTAGTATGAATATGTTAGCCTTAAGGTTATGAATAAGCTGTTCCAAAACAATGACAAAATTCGCATTTAGGAGATATAAGCACTTCCACTAAAATGGATCAGGGATTTTATGACATCACCGCTTCTCATTACATCTTCTGTCCAATCAAATGCTCTCTAGAATCTGAAGCTCCGCCCCCTCTGCTATAAACACCACCTGGCCGAAGCGAGCGCTAACAGACATGCAGCAATATGTGTTGGAGTGTGTGTACGGTTGCTCAAACGCTCAAGTTTTCTTACGTTTTCCAACTGTACATTTGTTAAGAATGAAATGAATGAATCCTCTACTATTGAATCCAACGTATCATCAGCGCTCGGGTTCATTTCCATGATGCTGTCAGTCTGCGAGGTAAACTAAACGCCATTGGCTATTTGAAAAGGGGGAGGGGCCATTCAATATGTCCCGCCTTAACTTCCTGTTAAAGTGGAAATTATGTCAACAAATCAAACAAAAGCACTTCAGTGGGACTTTAAATATTTTTTTCTGAAACGGCAGTCAAAAATTTAAATTCACACACTCATGTTTCAAATCCATATGAATTTCTCTCATTTGTGAAATACTAAATATTTAGCAGAATATTTACATAGTTTGTTGTCGTCTTGACAGTAATCCCTATTAACTACGGATGCACCAATAGGATTTTTTTTTGAGGATGATACCGATTTTAACAAACAATTATTGACTGATACCAATATTTGTCACTTGCTCTCTTATTTGAACTTTTGTCATTAAAATAGATTGTTTTGAACATATTTTATATCAGAAGCACAATGATATTACGCAGCGCCTGAAAATAGTCCCCAGCTATATAACTTCCAACATGACCGGCACTAAGTCTCAGGCGCTGAAAGCTCCTTGATTACGCAGGAATGAGAGTATAGTTCCTAGCCATATCGGCCTAGAAAATCACAACTTTTCATTTTCCGTCGGTCTTATTTCACGATGTAACTACAGAAGGGGCAAGTTTTAAATAGGAAAAATATCGAAACTCTTTGGTCATTTTTTTGAGAGGGATGCTAACGGTCTAATCAGATTCAATGATCTATGCTAAGCTATGCTAAAAGTGTTATCGCCAGACCCGGAGATCGGCTGAATGGATTCGAAAACACTAAAACTCAACTGTTCAACTCTAGGGGAGCTGGAAAATGAACCTATTTCCAAAAAAGGTGGTGTGTTCCTTTAACATAGTGGATACGTTTATGCAACTGGTCCCAAAAAAAAATGTATGACCCCATTTTTTCTGTTTCTATATCTTTAGTACCAAAAGTACAGCATTTGAAGCAAAACATTTTTTTATTTTTTATTTAAATGACATAAGCTGTGAAGCAAAATTTACATCTGAGTACAGTAAAGCTACGTTCAAACAGTAGACCATTGCGCTTGCAACCACAAGGTCGTGGGTTCGATTCCCAGGGAATGCATGAACTGATGAAATATAAATCTTGTAAAACATACAATTTTGCTTTGGATAATTGCATCTGCCAAATGCATAAAGGTAAACGTAATGGAAATCAGCGCAAATCAGCGCAAATCTACTCAGGTGTATATTATGATGTCAGAGCAGGTGTGCCACTCTTATAGTGTTAGTCTCGGGACACATGTGGTGAGTTTCAGCTCATTTCCACAGCATTCATCAGTCATACACAGAGAGAGAGAGAGACTCACACACACACACACACACACACACCACAGAGGGTCTTTCAGTCATGTAGGGCACCTCAGGTGTGATGCAGGAAAGTAAACACGATGAAGAGTGTAAACATCTTTCAGCTGTAATTGCTGGTCTACCACTCACAGACCTCACACAAACACACACACACACACACGCTCACAAACAAACACGGACACAAATGTTCTGTGTGTGGTTAACGTGGCACATGCAGCATAATCCATTAACAGATGCACATACACATACACCTGCTGCCAGGTGCTGAGTGTGTGTGTGTGTGTGTGTGTGTGTGTGTGTGGCCAAAACGCTGAACAGGTTGTGATTAAGCTGTCAGTGCTGATGAGTGCTGGGTTGTAAACCAGGCTGTGGTTGCTAGATAGATAGTAACTATGTAACTTAATGAATTGATTAAACAAGCTAGTTGCGACTGTTTCCCGAATAGTGTCACCTTCGTCATTTGAACACATGTTGATTCAACAATAAACCCACGTGACTGATTTTTAGGGAACTTTTTAGGGAACCGAACCGGATCACTACTGTTTCTTGGTTACTCACCCAGCAAGCAATTTTGCGTTTAAAAGATGTCTAATAGCCGTCCAAACACAGCCCAGACGCCTGGCTAAAACAAGGCAAGATTTGGGCTGTCAGTGAAAATGTAATAGAAGTCTAAATCATCGCCCAAGAACAGACTAGTCATCAATTAGACAACAAATAAATAAAATGAGTGAAGAAATGAAACCAAACACATTGTAATCACTGTTTACTTGGTGCAATTTCATACATCTCGTATGAAATATTTCCTGGCTCACCTGTTCTACCGAATATTTTCCGGATTTGTTATTTGTTTTAAACCCATTATCCGTGCCTTTCCGAATAAGATATTCTGTTTCAAGCACATTCCTACTTGCGATCATAGTTGGCTAATGATGCTTTTAGGAAACGTTTCCTGTACAACGCCGTAACTCGCTGCTTCACTACTAAAGACCTAATGCGCCAGAGAAACAAGCGCGCCGCCATCTTTAGAATAATGTCTTTGAACTTCTGTTGATGCGGTCGCTCTGTATATCTCTATGGCATCTCTGTCCAGGAGTAATTAGTTGGTGAAGTTGATTTACTTATTGAAGAGTTAACGAAAGTTATCATGAGCACGAGCCATTCATTCATAACTACGCAAGATCGCTGTGAAAATACAGACCGGAAGACAAAAGACAACGAGCGCAGCGCTGAAAAGGGGCGGGGCTACAGAAGCTCTATAAGGTACGAGAGGCTCTATAAGGTACGAGAGACTATATATAAGGTACGAGAGGCTCTATATATAAGGTACGAGAGGCTCTATAAGGTACGAGAGGCTCTATAAGGTACGAGAGACTATATATAAGGTACGAGAGGCTCTATATATAAGGTACGAGAGGCTCTATAAGGTACGAGAGGCTCTATAAGGTACGAGAGACTCTATAAGGTACGAGAGGCTCTATATATAAGGTACGAGAGGCTCTATAAGGTACGAGAGGCTCTATAAGGTACGAGAGGCTCTATAAGGTAACGCCCTTCAGCCGTGACTTCTTCACAAACAGCACTAGCCTTATTGCCTTTATAAAACGGTTACCACACAATACAAATATTAAAGCCCAAAAACATGCATCTATGCAACTTGCATGAAGTAAAATCACTAAAAGCCTTCCTTCTGCTGGAAAAAATAGTCCCTGACCAGCAACAGAAGCTACATACATATTTTCGCTATTAGATGGCGGCAAAGACCGTCTTTATGAGTGAGTCCGTCAGTAAAGAAGACTTTTACATTCACACAACTCAGAAAAGGAAAACTTTAATTCTTCCCAGCGTTACTCGTCGTAATTGCATTTTTACTAGTCACGTCTCCATTGACTTCCATTCATTTTTAATTACAGAGCTCTACAATTACAAAAGTTACAATTATAATTCGAGTGCTCTCCAATTCAATTATTACCAGTAATGGATAAATATTTAGTCTGCCGTTTAAACCAAATAAAGAACCGATGTAGGAGAATAATTATCATGTGCAAACTATATTTATGCATTGTGCACATGTCAAAAGATCTATCCCGATTTGAAGCTTGTGACATATAAACACACACATCAACCCGATCATGTTTAGCGTTCATTTAGCGACCGGAAGTCAAAAGACAACGAGCGCAGCGCTGAAAAGGGGCGCTTCAGCGCTGCGTTTGGAGGATGGGAAGTTCGATCTGGACTTGATCCGTTGTGAAGCAAGTATACTCGAACCAAAACTGTTCGGACCAATCAGATTGTCAGGGCGGGCTTTATATGATGATGGAAAGATGATCAACAGTAACGTAATCATCCACGTCACCAAAGAGCGCTTGGGTTAAGTTTGTTAACAACAAAGAATGGAGAACTGGAGAATTGAGATGTGTAGATTGAGCCATCGCGTCTGTTATAGAAGATGTAGACAGCACATTCATTTTAAAAATCAAGTCAAGTATATTTATATAGCGCTTTTCACAATATAGATTGTATCAAAGCAGCTTCACAGTATCAATCAAAATAACATAACAGTGTTTGTTTCTTAGTGGAAAAACATCCACGTTTGGTAGGGCTGATCAGTGGTATTAATGAAAGTATTAATAAATAAAAGAGGAACAGAGAACCGCGATCAAGGCGTTTGCCGATCCGATTGAGTGCAGACGCATTTTCTCTCCTGGTTCGGTTGAAACGTCCATAATCACAGCCCTATGGAGCGGTATCAGACTCACACTCTGACTAGAATCTGAGTATGACGACGTCAGGCTAATAGTGCGATGAATCGTTGAAGAAATCATCTAGATAGTCTCGACTGTTTCCTGAAACCGTACTGACGCAAATTGGTTGTTCAACCGAGTTGGTTAATGATGTCACGCAGCTGATGGAGTAATAACTACTGTTAATGAATCAGTTTGAGATCGAATTAACACTTGATGTTTTGCTATAATTAAGGACATGACATCTGAGGACTATTTCTAATTTTTCTCAGTTATTTTGTTTTATATCCAGATTTAATCATAGGCTCGTTCACACACGCGCACTCTTCAAAAACACTGCTTTACATCTCTTCACAAACTAAAAGACGTGAATGACATTTGTATGTGTTCTAAATAAAAGATACAGATTGTACTGAATAATAACTTGCTTATTTGGCTCAAGATCAGGATTTATTGAGTCACATGTTATAAAAACAAGAAACTCTTCTTCTGTCGCTCCAAACGCACGACTCTGCAATGCTGTTTGCTGTTTGGTCAGCCTTGGTTGTTTTAAAATGTGCTTTATAAATACGGGTGAAACTCGAAAAAATTTGAATATCATGCAAAAGTTCATGTATTTCAGGAATTCAAATTAAAAGGTGAAACTGATATATTTAGTGTATATAACTATATACATATGCATGATTATACTTTTCAGAGGGCCGACATTTCTGTATTTAAAATCCTTTTTTTATTGATTTCATGTAATATTCAAATTTTCTGAGATTTTGAATTTGGGGTTTTCATAGGCTGTAAGCCATAATCATCAAAATTATAACTTTTGCACCATATTCTAATTTCTGCGAGTTTCACCTGTAGTTTCGGGAAACACCGACTCGTTGAACTGCTGATATCGACAAAACTTGCGAGCATAGTCGGCTAACGATGCTTTCGGGGAACACCGGCAGAGCTTCACAGCACTGACTAAATTCACAAGTTCTCATGAGGGACTTAATTTAATGTGTCATTGTTACAGTGTAATTACATATTTAAATACTGTGTAATAATAATTAACAACATGTACTTACTATAGGGTTAGGGTAGGATTAGATTTGGTTGAGGGTTAGTTGCATGTAATTATGCATAATTTACTGTTATTACTATGGTAAGTACGTGTAACATATGTAACAAGGACACTGTAAAATAAAGTGTTACCAGTTTTACTTGACTGTGAAAAGTCTGCAGTAGAAGAGCTGGTTCCTTTTAGCGCATGATGAAAGGCAAATACTTTAACTGTATCCAATCAAACACTTTGGCCAATCCAATTATGTAGTTACGAAGGCATCTCAGGTGCGGCACTCGGCCCTGGTATAAACACCAGAAAATAAACCAGCTCCTGCTTTGTGGTTTCCATGTGCGCATGAGGAAGAGAAGCCTAAAACCCTGCATCAATAAACAGCAGTGGCAATCTAGAGACCCGAGGCCTCATTTATAACCGTTGCGTCACACAAAACAGGCCCTGAAAGAGCCGTACGACACTTCCAACGCACAAGTTGTGATTTATAAAACAAACTTGTCGGGGAAATTTGCGCACCTGCGCGTAAACTCTGATCCATGCGTACAAACATTTTGGAGACCGTTGGTGAGCTGAGGGACTGATGAAGGAAAACACTTTAAATCTTCATTATGAGTCCTAATCATAAATACAGTGCATGTTCACAATAACAGCTTAAGATATGTTACAGTTTAAAAATAATGATTTAAACTGTTTTACATCTGATATACACATTTAGATTAAATATGCCGTTCTCATTAATGGAGTTAAGCACTTAAATGACATAAAATCACTACAGAGAAGTTACAATTATTTTTATATTCTGATAAATAGAAATATTTGTAGTGGATGCGCTGCTTTTGAACACTTTTCCTGTGGCATGCTGTGTTCTTCTAATGTTTGCTTATGATAATTGAAAGAAAATATTTTCACGCAAATAATAATCAATTATGCACGATAAGGCCTAACTGTTTCCATTAAAATATATAAAGCAATTAAAAATACTATTTTGGCCAGGGCAAAAGATTAAGAAAAAATGCATTTTATTCTATTTGATTTATTCATTTAAAAATAAGGCAAGGATAAGCCACTAAATGATTTTTAGCAATGTAATGTGACGCACATCCGTATCTAATATTTTCCTAATGTCTTGTACCGTTAAACATGGTGTCACGTGGATGAATATGCATATGCAAATGATATGCAGATGAGGATATGCATAGTAAAACGAGCCGTTGTATCTCCAGATATGGTTATTTCGGGGTAATGCGTGAGCATAATCTTCTGCTGACTGAGATTTATAAAGGGAATTTTGCGCAGGTTCTGGCGTCTGAAAATAAGTCTGAATATTTTTGCTGTACGCCATTTTTGGCTTTTGAGCGCACGTATACTTTTAGTAAGCATCCTACGCAGTTTTATAAATGAGACCCCAGGCCACAGAGGTGATGAACCATCAAAGAGCGCATAACTTCACCATGATCCTTCTCAGTGTCACCTGAAACTTTATGAAAACCGGGCCTCATATAAGGTGTATGAAATAAAGCCACGCTCTCTGAGAGCTCAAGGTTGTCCACGTCTAGTTCGGTTGATCTGCGTCAGAAATGGGTATAGAGATCAGATCTGGGCTATTTTCCAGAGGCAAGTGAAGACCTTGGCTAAAAGATTGAGTTGCTGCTTACAAAGCCTTTCCAGTTATCACAAATTATGTCCAGTCCTCCTGCAAAAACAGCCAGACTTTGTCCAGATTTGTCCGCTCATCTCAGTGAAAGCTTTATAAGCCACAGTTACCTGCAGGTTTTTTTCTTCTTCTTCTGTTGATGATCAAAATTAACCCTATTTAATACTAGGGCTGTCACTTTTGTAGGCCTGTAGCGGCGCGTCGATTGACGTCGAAATACCTGTTAAATTCATTTTGTACAGCGTACAAAACTCATCCAGACAAGATGATCACAACAATATGATCAAACTCGGTAAACAATAAATCATCTCTGATTTCATTTTCAATACAATCAAAAACGGAGACACGAGTCAAGACGGCAAGTTGTATTTGAATGAATGTATATGAAGAGAGCGTGTGATACATGATGTGCACTGTGTTATATTGTGTTGCTATTGACGACGGTCATTATAAGGAAGGAAATGCCACAGAATATAAGCTTGCTTGAAAAAGTGCACAGAGCTAAGAAGCCTTGGTTAGCCCAGCACCACCAAAGTGCACAGCTGCTAGATCTAGCTAACGGTAGAAGCAGATTGCAGTAGCTTTTAACGGTATCTAACGTGAGCTAACTCACGAGTCACGACTTAACGTTAGTTAGCGTTAACTCATGCTGTGGTCGTTTACGAGTCAAATACATAACAATAGATTAGTCGACTAATCGATAAAATAATCTCCAGACTACTCGTTTAATTAATAATCGTTTACCCCAGCCCTACACTTTTGTGAAAAAATCGATTTTTGAGACATAAGTGTTCATTAAATCGATTTAAAAATTGATTTTCTGTGTCTAAAGACGTTTCCATTTTCAACGCCAAATATAGGCAAATCCACGGACAACTAACAGGCTTTAGGACGAGCGTAAAGAGGGCGCTTGACACGCACAAGAATATTTCTGATGATTTATAGGCATGAAGTTTCGTGCGCAATGACAAACAGGTGTGCAACATTCACGAAAAACAATAAGCAGAGTGGACTGCCATAACACCAATAAAAAATAGGCTTCAACACGGCTGTGTTTACGATTAGAAATGCACTTTAATACACTTACTGTTGTCTTCGTGATCGTTCACCAAAATGTACTACCCTCTGAAATTACTTTCCTATTCAGCTGACATTAATTTAGAGGTTTCATACTAACAACAATTCACCACAACAAGTGACTGGACATCAATAATTCAATGATCAGCTAAAATCAAGTGTGAATGCAGCATTGATTAATGTTAGTATATATACATTGCTGTTGCACATAATGTAGCATTTCTTAACTTTTTGCAACAAGCAAGAAGCAATTTAAAAACAAAAAGAGCAATAGCATTGGGATACATGTAGATGCTCTTGAGGGTCAACAAACTTGACCTTAAAAAAGTTAAACAGTAAAACATCTCAATCAAAAGCATAATGTTCATTTGTTGTACAGTCATATATACGTTTACTGATCTCAGAACCACGCAAAAGATGTTTCACAGATGATTAATTTTTTTATCACTGTAGTTTTCAGTAAATATCAACATTCTTAAATCAAGAGGCAAATTACTAGAAAATGTAAGTTTATATTTAAAACATGGCGTGAGAACTTTTTTAATTAATTCAAGTTTTGTTTTTCTGAGCCCATTGGCAGATATTTGTTATTGTTTCGTCCATAAAGTAATTTAATTTTGATGAATTTTACTGACGACTTTATGTCCTATGTAATTTTGCTTCTCAAGCAAATAGGATTTTAAGAATGTTTATATATTTTACTGAAAAACAAGACAAACATATTTTTTCACAGTCTCATCAGACTTGAAAACTCAAGAACTATCGAAGTTTGAGTCATTTAAAAGCCGATAAAGTCAAGGCACAATTAAAACATCTGCTTTAGTCATTAAATAATGCCTGTATTCTATAAAGAGCCATGATTGTGTTTAGAAAAATAGGTTAGTGTAAAGCACAAGCATATTTGAGGGATCTGGAGAGGCTGTAATGATGTCTAGATGGGTTTGGGTAAACAGCTCTGTCTGGTCTGGGTGAGACTGAGCAGTGTTGCACTCGTTTAGCACTCGTTTAGATAATTAAAGCAGTGCTCGTCTGCCAGCAGGACAAACAGTATCAGCCTGTACTGCGAGGAAAGACTTCACACAGTGCTTGTGAACATGAGCAGGTTGAGGCTAGGGCTGCACGATTTGGGGAAAATGTCATATTGCGATTATTGATTATTTAAACATCAATCGATTATTTTAAACATTAATTATAGCCATTTAACATTACAGTGATTCCGTCATTACAGTTGAAAGCTATCAATTTTCTTTAAAAATGTACTACTTTAGGCCAGTGTTTCCCAACCCTGCTCCTGGTGGCACACCAACAGTGCACATTTTGGATGTCTCCCTTATCTGACCCATATATTTCTGGTCTTGGAGTCTTTACTTATGAGCTGATGAGCTGATTCAGGTGTGATTGATTAGGAAGAGATGGAAAATGTGTAGCGTGGGTGTGCCTCCAGGACCAGGGTTGGGAAACACTGCTTTAGGCTTCAAAAATATAACAGCTTTTAATTTAAGTGAACTTCAAACAATTCTCAATAAACCCATTATAAATGTCATATTTACCTGTGTTCTTCCTGTCTAACAGGTAGGACATACAAAAACTGAATGAAGTTATCAAACAGTCTGCACTGCATAAATTATAAATTATATATATACCGGTAGTCTAATCCTTATTAAAGCTACACAAGTTCTTTAGTCAAGAGCAGTGAGTAATTTTCTCTGTTCTCTTTGTTCTGTGATTAACTTTACTGACAGAAGCTTTATTGGCTGCTGTCCCTTTAAGAGCAGCCGCTGCTGACAGAAGCTTTATTGGCTGCTGTCCCTTTAAGAGCAGCCGCTGCTGACAGAAGCTTTATTGGCTGCTGTCCCTTTAAGAGCAGCCGCTGCTGACAGAAGCTTTATTGGCTGCTGTCCCTTTAAGAGCAGCCGCTGCTGACAGAAGCTTTATTGGCTGCTGGCCCTTTAAGAGCAGCCGCTGCTGACAGAAGCTTTATTGGCTGCTGTCCCTTTAAGAGCAGCCGCTGCTGACAGAAGCTTTATTGGCTGCTGACCCTTTAAGAGCAGCCGCTGCTGACAGAAGCTTTATTGGCTGCTGTCCCTTTAAGAGCAGCCGCTGCTGACAGAAGCTTTATTGGCTGCTGGCCCTTTAAGAGCAGCCGCTGCTGACAGAAGCTTTATTGGCTGCTGGCCCTTTAAGAGCAGCCGCTGCTGACAGAAGCTTTATTGGCTGCTGACCCTTTAAGAGCAGCCGCTGCTGACAGAAGCTTTATTGGCTGCTGTCCCTTTAAGAGCAGCCGCTGCTGACAGAAGCTTTATTGGCTGCTGGCCCTTTAAGAGCAGCCGCTGCTGACAGAAGCTTTATTGGCTGCTGTCCCTTTAAGAGCAGCCGCTGCTGACAGAAGCTTTATTGGCTGCTGACCCTTTAAGATCAGCTGCTGCTGACAGAAGCTTTATTGGCTGCTGGCCCTTTAAGAGCAGCTGCTGCTGACAGAAGCTTTATTGGCTGCTGGCCCTTTAAGAGCAGCTGCTGCTGACAGAAGCTTTATTAGCTGCTGTCCCTTTAAGAGCAGCCGCTGCTGACAGAAGCTTTTTTGGCTGCTGTCACTTTAAGAGCAGCCGCTGCTGACAGAAGCTTTATTGGCTGCTGGCCCTTTAAGAGCAGCCGCTGCTGACAGAAGCTTTATTGGCTGCTGTCCCTTTAAGAGCAGCCGCTGCTGACAGAAGCTTTATTGGCTGCTGGCCCTTTAAGAGCAGCCGCTGCTGACAGAAGCTTTATTGGCTGCTGTCCCTTTAAGAGCAGCCGCTGCTGACAGAAGCTTTATTGGCTGCTGTCCCTTTAAGAGCAGCCGCTGCTGACAGAAGCTTTTTTGGCTGCTGTCACTTTAAGAGCAGCCGCTGCTGACAGAAGCTTTATTGGCTGCTGGCCCTTTAAGAGCAGCCGCTGCTGACAGAAGCTTTATTGGCTGCTGTCCCTTTAAGAGCAGCCGCTGCTGACAGAAGCTTTATTGGCTGCTGGCCCTTTAAGAGCAGCCGCTGCTGACAGAAGCTTTATTGGCTGCTGTCCCTTTAAGAGCAGCCGCTGCTGACAGAAGCTTTATTGGCTGCTGTCCCTTTAAGAGCAGCCGCTGCTGACAAAGACGCGGACGCCTCATTCTCTCACAACTCTTCACGTCCATCATACGACTGCTCTTATGCTATGAAGATACTCGACAAAACAACATTTTAGCATAATTGTGTGTGTTATTGTTTGTTCAATTTGTTTATTTCATATAAAATCGCAGCATTTTGCGTCATATGATCGCATAGGCTTGACATCGCGATTACGATTGCGATAGGATTAATCGTACAGAACTAATCACCGCCTTGGAGTGTGTGCAGTGGTAGGGCACATCAGGAATATATAGAGGCTTTCGCACCGGATAGTTCTAGGATCGAGCCACCAGGAGTTTCCCGGGAACTATTGATTCCCTTAGGAACGTTTTCCTGGTTGCGTTCGCAGCGCCAGTAGGAGCTCAGAAGTGACGTGAGACACGCTTGTTTCTGGGACACAGCGCTCGCATTCTCCGTGTTCACTAGTTTACGATCTGTCTAACAGCTCTGATACATCATTAGATAGAATTGTTATACATAGAGAGTAGACAGTAATGAAAAGTTATTAGCGTTTGCCGTGTGTTGATGTCTAGTGTCGCGATCTGAGCAGAAACACATGATCATGTTTCTCTCGGTCCCTCAAAGTTGTTGGATTTTCTTCTATGGCTTAAAGATTAAGATTGAGAGCTCCATCTATCCCTGTTTTACATGTTCGTAGAGTTAGTTTGTGGAGTAAATATATGAGTAAATCTATAGGCTATAGTCTGTGTGTTGAGCTTTTTTTTTTAAATGGCGGGTGCTTGTGTTTCGCGTGCGTTCGGCCAATCAGTGAACACTAACGTCACTGTAGTTCCTATAGCGCTGGTTTAGACTGACTCTTAAGTAGGAGTAAATTAGTTCCTCTAAAATAGTTCCTAGAGCTTATGTTGGGTAAATGATATATTTAAACGTTTTTTCCTTGAAAAAAAATCTTCATTGCTAAAAATATCTTGAATGTAACTCGACACCCTTGCCTCATTTAGTATACGTGGTTCAATGAATATGCAAATGAGCCCCGCCTCCACTCACTCACTCACTCAGAGATCCACTGGTTGACGAGCACACGTTGATCTGATTGGTTACAAGGTCGTTTGTGACGTCAGAAACACCAGCGATTTCAAAGCGTGTTTTTGAGACTGTCTTTGGTTCACTGCAGTTTTAAGCAGAAAATACTCAGCAATGCTGTCGACTTATGAACTTACACATGATTTGTCTTATTAAAAAACACCACATAGACATAAACAACATTAAAAACTTAGGGGGATTTAAATATTTTAGGTCACAAATCCAACAGTTTTAGGCGCAGTCTGGAGCCCTAAGAATGATGAAAATACTGAAAAAGAAAATCAAGTTTTGCGGTGCATAAACAGTATATATGATACATCAGAAGTGTGTAGGTGTCATTAGGAGAGTGCAGGGGACAATATGAACATCTGTAGTGAATTTATAGCATTTGAACAGATGTTTAAGGTAAGGCTGACCATTATCATGCCTTTCTTGTATCGCAGCATGTTTAAAACTTCATGTGAATTGATTTCTAGAACTTCAAGAGAAAGTCTCACAAGTATAGGCTTTCAGTTTCAACATGTGCAGGAAAACGTCAGGTTAAAGGCTGAGAAGCCGTGTGATCTCTCGCCGAGGGAAAACTGTTGTGCCCTTCTTTCCCTGTTATCTGTCACTGACAAATATTCTTTCATTTCCTCTCAAAAGTCTCCGTTTGCACACCAGCAGGAAAAAATAAATCTTTCAGAGCGTGCACACAATTTTAAAACACCAACATTTATTTCAAAAAATTATAATTTATCCTCAAAAATCGAAGCCAGTCCAAAAACATCAGAAAAAAAGAAATGCTCAAAAGAAATGTTCTCTCTCCTGCCAGGCGGAGAAGAAAAAGTTCTGCTGATTACGGCAAAACCTTTAGTTATTAATGTCATTCTTAATTTTTGCCAATAGCATTTCCTCAGATAACATCGGACCTGTAAGCACACACTCCAAAAAATGATGTATTTTTGTCTTGTTGTTCAATACAAATATCTAAACATTCTGGCACAATTATATCCAGTTTCAAAAAATTATTTGTTTTAGTAAATGCATGTTTAAATCAGTGCTGATGTGTTATTATTAAGAACAATCTGAGGGGCGCTGGGGCGTGCTATCGAAAATAATTACACAATGTAATGATCTTTTATGAATGCTGGGAAATGCTTGGCCTAAATCTGTGGATGATTGTCAGCACATCATCATACTAGAGTTGATTTTGGACAACTCTCACAAAGAACAGCCTTCTATCAGAGTTTGTGGCGCTTTCACTGATTTAAGTGGGTATCTGGAGTCGAGCGAAACCAAAACAATGGTTGATGTTTCAATAATGTTGACTCAGAAAGAAACCCAAGCATTTGATAAATATACTAGCTGGATGAGTTCATTTTAATTTCTATGTAGACAAGCTTAAAATGTACTAAGGCGAGAGAAAAGCAGCATCATTGTCTCGGAGAGAGAAACCGAATTATAGGATAAAGATAATGTCTGAGAACTAGAACCAAAGCAATTTAAATTACTTTTGCTGGTTTACGGTAGATGGCTATGGGAAAACAGTCATTTTCAGGGGAAAAAACGTGGGAATGAAACGCAGTCCAGAATCTGAAGTGTTGAAAGCTGGAAACGACAGTGGTTTGGACGTTTGTCTGGGTTTATTTTAATAAGATAAAGCAATTTTAACTGTAGACAGATTGTCTCAAGGCACAACCTTTAGGTGTTTTTGTGTACAAATTAATATTGCTCATATTAGTTATTAAACCTTGGCAAATCCACAATATTCTCGAGTTTTGCATGGGCAAGCACCACTTAAATGCTCTTCAGAGAATGTTAAAATCTAGTTTTTATTACCTCTCAGACCAAGAGCTTGCGAAATAAAAGCAAATCAAAGGTGAAATATGAGGACAGGTGAAGAAAAGTCAGTCTGTGGCTAAAAAAGCAATAGTGATCACAACTGATGTAGTGAAACGCTGACACTCTAAAGCATAGGTGCTGGGCCATTTAGTGCTTTAAAAACAAATAAAGAACGGTAAAATCAATCCTTTTTGAGACTGGAAGCCAAAGCTAGTGTAATATGCTTGCTCTGACTGGCTTTTGTTAATAACCTGGCCGCAGTTTTTGCACAAGCTGCACTCTGTCTGTTTTTTTAGGCAGTTACATAAAAAGTGCATTACAGAAGTCAAAGTGAGAAAAGACAAAGGCATATGTCTGTTTTTTTTTTTTTTTTTTTTTTCTTTTGCATATTGCAGTAGGTCTCATGCAGAAGTTTCTCAAGGGAAAAGTTTTTCAAAAACAAACTTCAGTCTTGACTGTCAAAGACCCAAAATATAATGTTCCTTTTATTTAGTATAGATCAAAATATGTTAAATTGGTGCATTGCTGTACACTCTAAAAAAGGCTGGGTTGTTTTAACTCAAATTTGGGTCAAATATGGACAAACCCAACCGTTTGGTGAAATTTTTTATTTACAAATGTAACCCAACTGCTGGGTTTGTCATATTTGACCCAATTTGTGGGTTGAAACAACCCAGCATTTTTTAGAGTGTAGTTTAAACAGTTGTGCTTGGCGCTTGCAATGCAAAGGTCCTGGGTTTAATACACAGAAAATGCATGCACTGATAAAATATATACCTTGCAATGCAAGTTGCTTTAAATAAAAGCATCTGCCAAATGCATAAACGTAAACCTTGTATTTTGATAGGTGACAATCAAAGGCATTGTTATGCAAATCCATTTTGCATTCAGATACAGGATTTTTGGGACCTTTACATGTCCAGCAACATGCTTTAATCTTTAATTGATTTGCTAACATCTTTTTATGACCTTATTAATTGATAATATTTTGATGATATATATAAATTGATTAATATTTGAGCATCTGAAGAACATTATAGATCCTTGTTTGCAATATGATTACCAAACATATACAGGTGAATATCGTGCAAAAGTTCATTTATTTCAGAAATTCAACTTAAAAGGTGAAACTAATATAATATATAGAATCATTACATGCAAAGTTAGATATTTCAAGCCTTCATTTGTTATAATTTTGATTATGGCTTACAGCTTAATATTCTAATTTTTAATTTGGGGTTTTCATAAGCTGTAAGCCATAATCATCAAACTAATAACAAATGAAGGCTTGAAAGATCTCACTTTGCATGTAATGATTCTATATAATATATATTAGTTTCACCTTTTAAGTTGAATTACTGAATTAAATTAACTTTTGCACGATATTTACATTTTTTGAGTTTCACATATATAAATCTACTGTTCAATTCAATTTGTTAACCAGTTGAAACAGTTCAGTCTAGAAAAACATGTAGTGAAATTCCAGGCCTCCTAAAATCCCCCGAAATATTCGTTGTTGTAATGGACTCAGTGTGTAGTTTAAGTGCTCTGTTAATATCAAAAGCATAACACATGATCTGTAAGTAGTGCGAGTCCGTGGTTTGTGTTTAGTTTACACGTGTGCATGAATACAGATTCGGTAACATTCAGATATTCCTGGAAATCTTGCGGATGAAGAGCTCACAATGTGTTCAGAAAGACTGGATGCAATAAGCAGAAGTCAGAGACATGGATCATTTCTGTATCTGCTAATGATCTCGACAACTGACTTGCTCATTTGTTTTCCGCCTTGTCTTTGGATTTGAGACTGGCGGTGGAAAAGTGAAGGCTGAACCATGAATTGGCTGCATGTACAGGAGCTGGACAGCTTGGGATTTTCCAGGGTTTAGTGCGAACAGAAGCGGTTCTCAGGGTAGCACAAGGACCTTGCTGTGATTTTAAAACAAAACATCAAAATAATTATCCTAAAAAAATTCGTATAATCTTAATTGCTTGTGCTAATAATAATTAAGGAGAATATAAGAAATTCTCCTGACTGTAAATAACTTTGTAACTGCATGTCAAAGTCGTTACACTAAAAATGGCGCAGTGTCTGGTTGTGTTCCCTTGTCTATCACTAGAGGCCCTCGTTCTCACGGTGTCCTTCACTTTTGACTTCAATTCCCAGCATTCTGTCTGTCACTGTCAATCATCAGTTCATTGCACTCAGCTGTTCCCCGTAATCATTGTTCCCAGCTGTTCTGTGTTAGTCTTGTTAGATATGTGTATATATTCCCTGTCTTTGTTATTGTTTGTTACGGAGTCCTTGTTTAATGTCCCCACACTTCGGATCTCGTTTTGTGTTTCCTGGTCTGTGTATGTTCTTGTCTTTTGGATTGCTTACTTGGTATTTGACCCGTGCCTGGACTGATCGTGAGTACGGATTACCCAATAAATATACTGCTTTTGGATCTACTGTTTCCCTGTGTGTGTATCGTGACAGAAGGACTCGCACAAGATCCAGCGGTATGTTTTGCAACATCTCTTCCCCAGCAACCGAGCGGGAGAGAAGGGAGTTGTTTAAGGGGACCCGGTTGGTAAAGTTCCGCGGGACCCGTGGAGGTCGTTGTAGAGGAGGTGATAGAGACATGTTTCACGTCCCGTCTGCCCAGCCAGAGACTGTTCACGTCCCGTCTGCCCAGCCAGAGATTGTTCACGTCCCGTCTGCCCAGCCAGAGATTGTTCACGTCCCGTCTGCCCAGCGAGAGACTGCTCACGTCCCGTCTGCCCAGCCAGAGACTGCTCACGTCCCGTCTGCCCAGCGAGAGACTGCTCACGTCACGTCTGCCCAGCGAGAGACTGTTCACGTCACGTCTGCCCACTGTTCACGTCACGTCTGCCCAGCGAGAGACTGTTCACGTCACGTCTGCCCAGCAAGAGACTGTTCACGTCACGTCTGCCCAGCGAGAGACTGTTCACGTCACGTCTGCCCAGCGAGAGACTGTTCACGTCACGTCTGCCCAGCGAGAGACTGTTCACATCACGTCTGCCCAGCGAGAGACTGTTCACGTCACGTCTGCCCAGCGAGAGACTGTTCACGTCCCGTTTGTCCAGTCAGAGGCTGTTCACATTCCGTCTGCCTTCATGGACCTGGACTATTTGGAGCGTCTGGCTCGGATCCTGGACATTCCCGTGTCTCCCGTTCCAGAGCCGGAGCCAGTGTCTGCTGTTCCAGAGCCGGAGGCAGAGCCAATGCCTGTTCCAGAGCCGGAGGCAGAGCCAATGCCTGTTCCAGAGCCGGAGGCAGAGCCAATGCCCGTTCCAAAGCCGGAGGCAGAGCCAGTGCCGTCTGCCTTCCTGGACCTGGACTATCTGGAGCGTCTGGCTCGGATCCCGGACATACCCGTGTCTCCTGTTCCATAGCCAGAGGCAGAGCCAATGCCTGTTCCAGAGCCAATGCCTGTTGCAGAGCCGGAGGCAGAGCCAATGCCTGTTGCGGAGCCGGAGGCAGAGCCAATGCCTGTTGCGGAGCCGGAGGCAGAGCCAATGCCTGTTGCGGAGCCGGAGACAGAGCCAATGCCTGTTGCGGAGCCGGAGGCAGAGCCAATGCCTGTTGCGGAGCCGGAGGCAGAGCCAATGCCTGTTGCGGAGCCGGAGGCAGAGCCAATGCCTGTTGCGGAGCCGGAGGCAGAGCCAATGCCTGTTGCGGAGCCGGAGGCAGAGCCAATGCCTGTTGCGGAGCCGGAGGCAGAGCCAATGCCTGTTGCGGAGCCGGAGGCAGAGCCAATGCCTGTTGCGGAGCCGGAGGCAGAGCCAATGCCTGTTGCGGAGCCGGAGGCAGAGCCAATGCCTGTTGCGGAGCCGGAGGCAGAGCCAATGCCTGTTGCGGAGCCGGAGGCAGAGCCAATGCCTGTTGCGGAGCCGGAGGCAGAGCCAATGCCTGTTGCGGAGCCGGAGGCAGAGCCAATGCCTGTTGCGGAGCCGGAGGCAGAGCCAATGCCTGTTGCGGAGCCGGAGGCAGAGCCAATGCCTGTTGCGGAGCCGGAGGCAGAGCCAATGCCTGTTGCGGAGCCGGAGGCAGAGCCAATGCCTGTTGCGGAGCCGGAGGCAGAGCCAATGCCTTTTGCAGAGTCGGTGCCGTCTGTTCCAGAGCCGATGCCTGCTATTCCTGAGCCGGAGCCAGAGCCAGTGCCAGCGTCTGTTCCAGAGTCTCTGCCATGGCCGCCCGATGGGTCGTCTGCTTCGCCCCCGGCCGCCCGATGGGTCGTCTGCTTCGCCCCCGGCCGCCCGATGGGTCGTCTGCTTCGCCCCCGGCCGCCCGATGGGTCGTCTGCTTCGCCCCCGGCCGCCCGATGGGTCGTCTGCTTCGCCCTCCGCCCGATGGGTCGTCTGCTTCGCCCTGGCCGCCCGATGGGTCGTCTGCTTCGCCCTGGCCGCCCGATGGGTCGTCTGCTTCGCCCTGGCCGCCCGATGGGTCGTCTGCTTCGCCCTGGCCGCCCGATGGGTCGTCTGCTTCGCCCTGGCCGCCCGATGGGTCGTCTGCTTCGCCCCCGGCCGCCCGATGGGTCGTCTGCTTCGCCCCCGGCCGCCCGATGGGTCGTCTGCACCGCCCCCGGCCGCCCGAGGGGCCTTCACCGCCCGAGGGGCCTTCACCGCCCTGGCCGCCCGAGGGGCCTTCACCGCCCTGGCCGCCCGATGGACTCTGTGTTTCGCCCTGGTTCCCGGTTAAGCCCTCACCCCTTGTTCCTGTCTCCCTTCACAGACCTGGCCCACCATCCCTCCCCATGATCCTCCACCGTTCCACCTCCCTCCTGAACTCTTGTGTCGTGTTTTAGTGTTGTCGTGGAGTGTCTGGTAGCCGCTCCGTAGAGGGGGGGTTATGTCACAGTGTCTGGTTGTGTTCCCTTGTCTATCACTAGAGGCCCTCGTTCTCACGGTGTCCTTCACTTTTGACTTCAATTCCCAGCATTCTGTCTGTCACTGTCAATCATCAGTTCATTGCACTCAGCTGTTCCCCGTAATCATTGTTCCCAGCTGTTCTGTGTTAGTCTTGTTAGATATGTGTATATATTCCCTTTCTTTGTTAGTGTTTGTTACGGAGTCCTTGTTTAATGTCCCCACACTTCGGATCTCGTTTTGTGTTTCCTGGTCTGTGTATGTTCTTGTCTTTTGGATTGCTTACTTGGTATTTGACCCCTGCCTGGACTGATCGCGAGTACGGATTACCCAATAAATATACTGCTTTTGGATCTACTGTTTCCTTTTGTGTGTATCCTGACAAAAAAATGCTGGGTTAAAAACAACCATTTCTCGGTTATTTGTCAACCCATTGCTGTGTAAATATTGGACAGAACACATGCTGGGTTATTTTTACCCAGACTGTTGGGTTTTATTCATTAACCCATTTGCTGGTTTTTTTTTTTTTTTTGACAGTGCTGGGTCAGTCAATCTGATATTGAAGGTTTTTCATTTTAAATGATAAAAATGCACTCTAAAATCTGTTATGTATATGTGACCCTGGAACACAAAATCAGTCTCTTGGGTCTTTTTTTTTTTTTAGATTTATGTATCACCTGGAAGCTAAATGGATAAGCTTTCCATTTATGTATGGTTTATTATTTTTGTTAGGATAGGACAAAATTTGGCAGAGATACAATTATTTGAAAATTTGGAATCTTGAGAGTGCAAAGAAATCGGAATATTGAGAAAATCGCTTTTAAAGTTCTACATTTATGTTGCGATTGTGCTGCATTCACTCACACAAATAAATGTTTTATATATTTACGGTAGGAAATGTACAAAATATCTTTGTGGAACATGATCTTTACTTAATATCCTATACATTTTTGGCATAAAAGAAAAATTGATAATTCTGACCCGTACAATGTATTGTTGGCTATTGCCACAGATATACCCGTGCGACTCGTGATCCAGGGTCACATATATACAGTAGGACAGGAACAGTTCATAAACAATTTTTTTTATTCAATGACAAGTCAGTCTTTTACAGTCATAAAATACTCAAAGATTTAGTGAATGTGACAGCAGCCAATGGGAATCAGTGGGAAGAAAACTGGTATCAGTAGGCGGTTCCAGTTCATTAAATGGCTTACTTTTATATAATTTTTTTTTTTAAAGGTTTGGAAGGCACGTCGCTCCGTTAGTGTTCTAAGAAGACATTAGCTGTGACTTGCATGTAAACAAAAAAGGTAAAATGTGAGACTAGTCATTTTCCTCTTTGCACGGTAATAATATCATAGGAATACAATGTAATACAAACCTTAATTTCATTCAGGAATTTCCCCTCAGGAAGTTTTCTCTCTGAAAAGAACACAAAAAATGACGTTGTCAAATGTATCCAGTTTGAACCGCCTAATAACTACCCAACATTAGGTTACATTGACCCAGCAGCATAAAGAAAAACTACCCAGCACTGGGTAAAAAATAACATTTAAAATAACCCAATAAAATGACCCAGCAGGCTATGAAAGCTTGTTTGCGCCACAGAATGAAAAATAAAAAAGGTAATTGCGTCATTTTATCTGACAATTGTGACTTATTTTTCCTCACAATTGCAAGTTTACATCTTACATCTCCGAATTGCGTGATATAAAGTCGCAATTGCGCGTTATAAAGTCAGAACTGTGAGATATAAACTCGCAATTGTAAGAAACTTTTTTTATAAACTAAATAAACAGAATTGCATGTTAATATCTCTTACATCGCACAGACTTCATAACACGCATTTGCGACTTTATATCTTGCAATTTTGAGAAATAATGTAAAATGTAAATAATGTAAAACAAACTCTCAATTGTGAGATAAAAAGTCGCAATTATCTTTTAAAATGTTTTATTCTGTGGTGGAAACAAGCTTCCATAGCAGGCTGAACCCAGCATTTGGGTTAAAAAGGTTAAAAAAAATAACCCAATAAATTGACCCAGCATGCTGAACCCAGCATTTGGGTTAAAAAGGTTAAAAAAAAATTGACCCAGCATACTGAACCCAGCATTTGGGTTAAAAAAAAAAATTTGTTGCAGAAAACATTCTGAATTACGCTTCACGACTCACATTTTTCATGGATGCTTGGACAAATTGATATGTGACTCTTGATGCCATATAAACTTTCATTATGGGTAAAAGTAACACTTTCAACATTTTAATTTGTGCAGAACTGGTGATTAAAATTTAAAAAAAAAAGAATGAACTTGTGAAATTAAATTTTAAATGTATTTGTTTGCTTTGCAGACAAATCAGCGCAGTAAAAAACCCCAAAGTGGCGAGGGAGAGGTTGACTGAAGTCGTATTTTACTGCGCTGTGTGTTTTATGATGTGGTTTTCTCAGGGCCATGTTTCCTCCACACAGCCACTTAAACGGAGGCAAAAATAATGAGTACAACTGCATGTCGAGTGAGTAACATGGAGAAAAAACCCACTGCACAATTAGGTGAATTAAATTCTGTTCAAGCCGAGTCTGATTTCCTCCATTAAAGTGAGCAGGGGATTCATTTTATAGAGCAGAACCGTCCCAGTGAATATCCCTGGCGTCAAAATAGCTGCCCTGTCGCCTAGCGCACAACTGTATTTTAAACAACTTGATTAAGTTGAAATAACCACCCCACCCGAGAGGCAATGAGTTATTACTGCATAGTACAGACGGCTTTACACCCCGCTGGCAAAGCAAACACAAAAATGCCACATTGCTTTTTGATGGAATGCTTAGTTTTAGCGTACACATCAGTAAAGACAATGATTATAGAGTATTATTGATTTACTGACACTATTAGTAAGAGAGAAAAATGTTAAAGTCCCCCTGTAGTCAATACTTATATCCCTTAAAACTCATCTTTGATCACCAAAATGACATATTTAAGTGTTTTTTTTCCTTGAAGAAAAATTCTTCATGCTTAAAAATAGCTTGAATGTAACTCGCGCCTCATTTAGTATGCGTAGTTCTATGAATATGCAAATGAGCCCCGCCTCCACTCACTCACTCACTCAGAGATCCACTGGTTGACAATTGGTTACAAGGTCGTTTGTGACGTCAGAAACACCAGCGATTTCAAACCGTGTTTTTGAGACTGTCTTTGGTTCACTGCAGTTTTAAGCAGAAAATACTCATATTAAAAACACCACATAGACATAAAAACAACATTAAAAATGTGATTTTCAGCTCAGGGGGACTTTAGCTGAATTGAGCTGAATAATGACACTAACTTTCCAGCATCGTCACTGCTATTGAACTGAATCAACATTGAACTGACTTGATCTGAATAATGACCCTGTTGTCTTTATTACGTATTTGATGAGCTTTGCATCATTAACACTGTTTTTTTTCTTTCCTCTTTTTATGGTGTCACGACTTGGTTTAATCCACACTGAAGATAATCCAAATAAGGCAGGCAAACGAAACACCCTAAACATAGACAAGACCGGACAACTAAGATCAGAAACTTATTAAATACAAGAGACAAACAAGGTAAATTAACATGACAACAAACTAACGGTGCAAACTGAAACCAAAGTCCATGTGATGAGTGTGTGAGACATATCACTGCGCTGGCATATGATGACTTAATATCTTCATGCTTTATAGTCGCATTTTGCAGATTAGTGCTGGGCGATAAAATAGTTTAAATTTTTTGGGCAATATTAGCAATTAGCCGCTGAGATTTGCTAAACATTTACTTGAAGATCTGGGCTATAATAGTTACATTTTGTGATATGAACTGTCAAGCCATTGAGATTTGCTGTTGTATACCGTACAGCTGAAACTCGACAAATTAGAAAATCGTGCATAAGTTATAATTGTGATGATTATGGCTGTCAGCTTATGAAAACCCCAAATTCAAAATCTCAGAAAATAAGAATATTACATGAAATCAATAAAAAAAAGGATTTTAAATACAGAAATGTCGGCCCTCTGAAAAGTATAATCATGCATATGTATATAGTTATATACACTAAATATATTAGTTTCACCTTTTAATTTGAATTATTGAAATACACGAACTTGTGCACGATATTCTAATTTTGAGCTTCACCTGTATATCGCCATATGAGACTATACTGTATGTATGCGCA
Organism: Meda fulgida; assembly: GCA_030578275.1. Lineage (NCBI taxonomy): Eukaryota > Metazoa > Chordata > Actinopteri > Cypriniformes > Leuciscidae > Meda > Meda fulgida. The sequence goes on from CM060619.1 coordinate 1,092,315, forward strand.
TAAAAATGGACGTACTTATATTTTGATAAAATTTGAAGAATTAAACAAAATGTAAATATACATTATCAATAATATAACCTGTTAAACATGCACGTATTTTGCAATAATTTAAAGAGGACCTATTATGATTTTTGTACATCTTCATCTTTCGTTGCTGTTAGAGCTTTAAAAAAGCTCCAGTTCTTCTCTATATCAGAGTCAGTGTTTCTGAACTCCTGAAACGCCTCCATTGTATCTTGAGTTTCTTCCAGGAACACGTCACAATATTCCTCATTATAATAATTAATATGCAGAATAAAGGGGCGGGGCCTGGTTGAGTTAGTAGTGTGTTAACCTGGCGGTTATGGTAAGGGGCGGGACATTTCCCAAACTCAATCGTTTCCAAACATTTCCCTCGACCAATCACAACACATCGATCCGGCCGACCAATCAGAGCACAGTGTGCTTTTCAGGAGGAGGGGCTTCATAGAGACAGGAAGTAAACAGAGCGTTACTGACAGACTGGGAAGAGAGGAGCCGCAACAATGGAGAATATGAGGAAAATAATCAACATTCAAGCAGGAAAACCTGTTCTAGTAGAGCCTGAAAACAACATTAAGATTTTGAGAAAATACATTTCTCTTTATATAGAAATTTTTGATTTTAAATTTGAGTCAAGAACTCTAGGGTTTCTAT
>CM060619.1:1097989-1110489 GCA_030578275.1 Meda fulgida
CGAGAGAGAGAAAGAGAGACAGACAGAGCGAGCGAGAGAAAGAGAGACAGACAGAGCGAGCGAGAGAGAGAGAGACAGAGCGAGAGAGAGACAGACAGACAGACAGACAGAGCGAGAGAGAGAGAGAGAGACAGACAGACAGAGCGAGTGAGAGAGAGAGACAGACAGACAGACAGAGAGAGATAGAGAGACAGACAGACAGAGCGAGTGAGAGAGAGAGAGACAGACAGACAGTCAGAGCGAGAGAGAGAGAGAGAGAGACAGACAGACAGAGCGAGAGAGAGAGAGAGACAGACAGAGCGAGTGAGGGAGAGAGAGAGAGAGACAGACAGACAGAGCGAGAGAGACAGACAGACAGAAAGAGTGAGAGAGAGAGAGACAGACAGAAAGAGCGAGAGAGAGAGACAGACAGACAGAGCGAGTGAGAGAGAGACAGACAGACAGAGCGAGAGAGAGAGACAGACAGACAGAGCGAGTGAGAGAGAGACAGACAGACAGAGAGAGAGAGACAGACAGAGCGAGTGAGAGAGAGACAGACAGACAGAGCGAGAGAGAGAGACAGACAGACAGAGCGAGTGAGAGAGAGACAGACAGACAGACAGAGAGAGAGAGACAGACAGAGCGAGTGAGAGAGAGACAGACAGACAGAGCGAGAGAGAGAGACAGACAGACAGAGCGAGTGAGAGAGAGACAGACAGACAGACAGACAGAGAGAGAGAGACAGACAGAGCGAGTGAGAGAGAGACAGACAGACAGAGCGAGAGAGAGAGACAGACAGACAGAGCGAGTGAGAGAGAGACAGACAGAGCGAGAGAGAGAGACAGACAGACAGAGCGAGTGAGAGAGAGACAGACAGACAGAGCGAGAGAGAGAGACAGACAGACAGAGCGAGTGAGAGAGAGACAGACAGACAGACAGAGACAGAGAGACAGACAGAGCGAGTGAGAGAGAGACAGACAGACAGAGCGAGAGAGAGAGACAGACAGACAGAGCGAGTGAGAGAGAGACAGACAGACAGAGAGAGAGAGACAGACAGAGCGAGTGAGAGAGAGACAGACAGACAGAGCGAGAGAGAGAGACAGACAGACAGAGCGAGTGAGAGAGAGACAGACAGAGCGAGAGAGAGAGACAGACAGACAGAGCGAGTGAGAGAGAGACAGACAGACAGAGCGAGAGAGAGAGACAGACAGACAGAGCGAGAGAGAGAGACAGACAGACAGAGCGAGTGAGAGAGAGACAGACAGACAGAGCGAGAGAGAGAGACAGACAGACAGAGCGAGTGAGAGAGAGACAGACAGACAGACAGACAGACAGAGAGACAGACAGACAGAGTGAGAGAGAGAGACAGACAGACAGAGCGAGTGAGAGAGAGACAGACAGACAGTGAGAGAGAGACAGACAGACAGAAAGAGCGAGAGAGAGAGACAGACAGACAGAGCGAGTGAGAGAGAGACAGACAGACAGAGAGAGAGAGACAGACAGACAGGAAGAGTGAGAGAGAGAGTGAGCCCACAATGAGCTTTAAATTGAAACTATTAATTCCTATGGAGCCCTTCACTTTAGATGTGAAAAATTGCACACCCTTTTAAATATGGTTACATTTCAGCAACAAGTTATATTTTGCATTAAAGAGCACATTCTGCGCATCTTCATCTGTCTTCAGTGTGTAATGTTGCTGTTTGAGCTGTCCTCATTATAATTATTCATACGCAGAATAAAGGGGCGGGCCTGGTTGAGTTAGTCAGTAGTGTGTTAAACTGCCGGTTATCAATCAATCAATCAACTTTTATTTTTTAAGCACATTTAAAAACAACACAAGTTGGCTAAAGTGCTGTACAGATCTAAAAATTACTCAAACACTCAGACAGTACTCACACAAAACACTGGGTTAATATCCAACCCTGATCAGTATCCTGAAGCCTCGGGGCCATTGTAGGCCACAGCGTATAGGTGTGTTTTCAACATAGATTTAAAACATTCTAGCAAGTCACAGGATCTGATATGCAAAGGAAGACTGTTCCAAAGACGCGGGGCTGCCACAGAAAATGCACGGTCTCCCTTTGTTTTTAACCTTGATTTGGGGACATGCAGGAGCAAGCTCTGAGATGATCGAAGTGGTCGAGAAGGAAAGTGATGCTGTCTCTGTATCAGACGTGCTACGTATTCCGGAGCCAGTCCATGCAGACCTTTGAAAGCCATGGACAGAACTTTATATTGGATTCTAAATTCAACTGGAAGCCAGTGCAAAGAGGCCAATACCGGAGAAATCCTAGACCATTTCCGTGTGCCAGTCAATAGTCTGGCTGCTGCATTTTGCACCAGTTGCAGGCTTGATAACACTTTCCTAGACAGTCCTAAATATAACGAGTTGCAGTAATCCAATCTGGATGAAATAAAAGCATGAATGACAGTTTCCATGTCCTTAAATTACAAAATACTCTTTAATTTGGCAATGCTCCGCATCTGATAAAAGCTACTTTTAACCACAGCATTAACTGGTTTGTCAAATTTCAGCTCTGAATCAAAAATGACACCAAGGTTCCTTGCTTGGGTATTCACCTTAATGGCTAAGGGATCAAGATGTAAAGTAAGCTGTTTAGCTAACTTAGGTGGAAGAAAAATCAGCACTTCCGATTTTGACTCACTGAGCTGCAGAAAATTATCAGCCAACCATGCTCTTATCTCATTCAAACACTCGGACATAATAGTAGTGTTGGAGTCAGCACTCCATTTCATGGGCACATATAACTGGATATCATCAGCGTAACAATGATAAGATACATTGTATTTTTGGCAGATTGATCTAAGGGGGAGCATATACAGGGAGAATAAAACAGGACCGAGGCATGAGCCTTGAGGAACACCTGAGGAGACCAGCTGAGAAGACGATATAGGCCCTGTCCCAAATGGCACACTCCAAACTTGTGGACTTCCTCAGAGTCCACACTTCGGTGACGTCATGTAGTGCAGACCTATAGGGCCCTTAGCGCGAGTCCGCGAGGGCGCATTGAGAGGTATTTTTGGGACAGACTCAATCGTCACACCGGAAACAGGAAGAAGTCTCAGCTCAGACGTCGAAGCTGAATAAACTTAAAGGTCATCTCATCAGTCCCTTTATTAGAAAAATATCACAGCATCGAGAACAGGATTTATTTTATTTTCCCAAATCTTGTGTCCATGTGAACTACACAGCCTGCTTTTACGGTTCTATAATTGTATATGCCACCTGGGCATTAGAATAGATGTCATGGTTATGTAAATGATAAATACAGCTGTACATAATAATACATAATGTTTAATTTTAACACAAAATTAAAATGTAAATGAGTTTAAGAAAAATGCATAGGTTTCAATATTCATACTACGTTTATATGACTCAGTAAAGCCATGACATTCGGTTCTATTTAATGAATCATAATGCGATTGTATTATTTAACATGCTATTATTATGTGACCACTGGTCGATAATGTTTGTATAAACTGTAAGTAACAACTGGTAAAATGTACGCCTATATTATAAAGCCATGTTAACAGTCCGTGAGCGAAATCTCCTCCCATCCGTTTTCTGATTGGCATTTCGCAAGGATTCCTGGGTAGTTAAAGTGCGTGGAGCCGGCATTTCAAGGGTACAAAGGGGGCGCTGCTGAGCACACTTCAGAGCGTTAAAATGCTAAATAGGACGGCCTCCGGACTCGTAGACTCGGCGAGCACGCGCAATTTAAGTCCACGAGACTGAAAGTCCGCATGAAGTGCGCCATTTGGGACAAGGCCATTGAGTTTCCAAGCTCTACTGCAAAAGATCTTCCATCAAAATAGGATGTGAACCACTTAAACACAGGCCCCCTAATCCCACCCCTCTCCCTCAAACGGTCTAGGTTGAACCAAGGAAGGTTATGGTAAGGGGCGGGACATTTCCCAAACATGCTAGAAGCGCTCGACTAATCACAACACACTGCTCCAGCCGACCAATCAGAGCACAGTGTGCTTTTCAGGAGGGGCTTCATAGAGACAGGAAGTAAACAGAGCGTTACTGACAGACTGGGAAGAGAGGAGCCGCAACAATGGAGAATATGAGGAAATAACATTCAAGCAGGAACACCTGTTCTAGTAGAGAAACAACAACATCAAGACTTTGTAAAAAGACAAAACATGACCACATTGTGCTTTGATTATTGATGCGCCAAAATCCAAGTAACCGAAAATATTGGGACGAATTCCACCCTAAACAATGATTAATTAATAATAATAATATATTTTATTCATGATGTGATTTTCTCATTATTAGTGTTTCTCCAATGGCACATTTTCAGTGTCTGTTTCTGTTGCCTTCTGTTAATCGCAATAAGCTTCGCTACTTCTGATTCTGATACGACATAAACTCTGAGCTTTTCAATTCTGTCAGTTTCATAATGAAATTTAAATAAATGTTGTTTTTGACACTCTTTATTGTAGCCGCCTCACGATCATCTCTTCACTATTTTTTACTAATGTATGTTTGAATATATCAAGTTTTTATTACAACCACCATGTTCATATTTCAGCAATAAATTGGAATAGATTTCGTTTTGATTTGAGTGTTTATTTTGGATACTTTGGATTAAATGTAAATTTATTTTTAAATGAATGTGATTGATTGTCAAATCAGTTTTGGTTTTCTGTTAAATGAAAACTTTAATTTCTATTTTCTACGTCTTACAGGTATGCAGACTTCAGTACTTGCATCTGCTAATGTGAGCAGACTAGCATGCGGTTCCTCGCTAACAGACTGACTCGATCTGACAGAGACCAATAGAGTCCAATATAAGGTGGAAATTGGTCTCAGGTGTCGAGTGTGTCCAAACGCGCGTCTGCAACTGCTGTTAGAGGCCATTTTTCACCTCATTTATTCTAATAGATGTGACAGAGGAACTTGTGGAGGCCCAGTTAGTGGAAGAGCTTCTGTTCTTTTTGCATAGATGCTTTAACATGGATAAAACGATCAATGTACGTTTGAGAGACTTTAATAAATGCTCTTGACTGAGCGTGACTTTTCTCTGTCGTGTTATTGCACTACAGCTTTCTTCTTTTGCAGGTCAACTATCGACATTTTTACTGAGGAAGTTCATGTTTATATAATGGAAACCTGTATAACAACATTCAAGTTTAACGGCACACGCACGTGAAGGAAACTCTATCGCCGCTCTTGAGGACCGAGGTTTGTTAACACTTATCAGAATATATAACCAAGATGAAAACGTCAAGCAATGAAAAAATATTTTATCTAAATCTTTTCTATCTAAAAGTAAAAGGAGATTTTGCAAATTAAACGATAATCGGTGTCTGTAAAAAACGCTCAACCACAATTTACTCTTACTCACTCTTACACAGACACACACACTTATACAGACACACACACACTCACACACAGACACACACTCCCTCACACACACAGACACACATACTCTTACACAGACACACATACTCTTACACAGACTGACTCACTCTTACACAGACTCACTCACTCACTCTTACACAGACTCACTCACTCTTACACAGACTCACTCACTCTTACACAGACTCACTCACTCTTACACACACACACACACACACTCACACACAGACACACACTCCCTCACACTCTCACACAGACACACATACTCTTACACAGACTCACTCACTCTTACACAGACACACACTCCCTCACACTCTCACATAGACACACACTCTTACACAGACTCACTCACTCTTACACAGACACACACACTCACACACAGACTCACAGACAGACACACACTCTTACACAGACACACTCACTCTTACACAGACACACACACTCACACACAGACAGACACACACTCCCTCACACTCTTACACAGACACACACACTCTTACACAGACTCACTCACTCTTACACAGACTCACTCACTCTTACACAGACACACTCTTACACAGACACACACAAACTCTTACACAGACACACACTCCCTCACACTCTCACACAGACACACACTCTTACACAGACTCACTCACTCTTACACAGACACACACACTCGCACACATACAGACAGACACACAATCCCTCACACACACACACACACACACTCTTACACAGACACACACACTCACACACACACAGACACACACTCCCTCACACTCTCACACAGACACATACTCCCTCACACTCTCACACAGACACACACTCCCTCACACATAGACACACACTCCCTCACACTCACACAGACACACACTCCCTCACACTCACACAGACACACACTCCCTCACACACAGACACACACACACACTCTCACACAGACACACACTCCCTCACACACAGACACACACACTCTCTCACACAGACACACACTCCCTCACACACAGACACACACTCCCTCACACACTTACACAAACACACACTCCCTCACACAGACACACATACTCTTACACAGACACACACACACTCTTACACAGACTCACTCACTCTTACACAGACACACACTCCCTCACGCTCTCACACAGACACACACTCTTACACAGACTGACTCACTCTTACACAGACACACACTCACACAGACACACACACTCTCACACAGACACACACTCTCACACAGACACACACACTCTCACACAGACACACACTCTCACACAGACTCACTCACTCTTACACAGACACACACTCTCACACACACACACTCTCACACAGACACACACTCTTACACAGACTGACTCACTCTTACACAGAAACACACTCTTACACAGACTGACTCACTCTTACACAGACACACACTCTCACACACACACACACACTCTCACACAGACACACACTCTTACACAGACTGACTCACTCTTACACAGAAACACACTCTTACACAGACTGACTCACTCTTACACAGACACACACTCTCACACAGACACACACACTCTCACACAGACACACACTCTTACACAGACTGACTCACTCTTACACAGACACACATATTCACACACACACAGTTGATGAATGATAAACACATTGACAGCCAATCAGAATCTTTGAACAATTTGAACAAGCTCGCACATTTAAAAACGTTAGATGACAGAATTGCACATGCTAATGTAGTTATAATTTTCTTTATAGTTGTCGTTCTTGATGTGAGCAAAATTCTCTAGACTAAATATAAATTCAATTCACATTTATTTGTATAGCGCTTTTCACAATACACATCGTTTCAAAGCAGCTTTTCAGTAAATGCATGAGTCCACATTACAATTTAGTTGACCTGTTATCAGAGGAAACTTTCTAAATTATGTATTTCAAAAATGTACATATACATTATCACAGTTAGCTAAAAATGTATTAATTTAAACAATGTAATAATAAACTAATAATGCACCATTAAACTGTACTTAAAAATCCAAACATCAACATACATTTTCTAAACTGAATTGGCCAAACTTTTGTGTCTATGTTTGCGTATTCACATAAATTTGGTATCTACAGGTGAAACTCGAAAAAGTTATAATTGTGATGATTATGGCTTACAGCTTATGAAAACCCCAAATTAAAAATCTCAGAAAATTAGAATATTACATAAAATCAATAAAAAAAGGATTTTAAATACAGAAATGTCGGCCCTCTGAAAAGTATAATCATGCATATGTATATAGTTATATACACAAAATATATTAGTTTCACCTTTTAATTTGAATTACTGAAATACACAAACTTTTGCACGATATTCAAATTTTTCGAGTTTCACCTGTATAGTGTTGAATCTAATGTATATGTAATAATAAACTAATTATGCACCTTTAAAACGTACTCAAACTTAAACTGTACACAAAAAACTCCAAAATTGTGACATTTTCTAAACTGCATTGGCCAAACGCTTGCGTCTATGTTTGCGTATTCGCATAAATTTGGTATCTATCTCTCACAAGCCAAAAGTCACCGTGGATTTGGTGTGAGCCATTCTCACTTCCATCAATACAAATGCCATGCAACCAGATTTAAAGTTATTTGTCGTAACGTCATCACAGGGGCGTGAGTGACTCATCTCTATATGCGACTCGATCAAGAGTTTACTCTATTTCAGACGAGTGACATTTCCAGCTCACTCCTGCAGATCGCAGACAGAACAGATCGCTTGCGTCAGTGGTCGAAACCCTGCAGTGGAAATGCTGGCCAGTGAAAGACACTGTGAAATGCTCAGAGCTGTGAAACAGCAACCACAGCAGCCACACACACACACACACACTCGCTGTATGTGGTGTTCCCTGTCATTAAAGCATTATCCAGCACAGTCTGTCTGGCCCTCAGGGAATCCCCTGTGTTCTCATCCGTGTCGGCGTGGGAGAATCCTGGTGCATGTTGGGTGTTGGAGCAGTTTAGTTTGTGATACGCATCTATGTCTCGGAGAAAGAGGAAAATGTTATTGCTCAGAGGTTGGGTAGATTTTACTAGGGTTTCTCCAGAGCAGAACAGAGCAAAGCGAGCATTTGTGCTCATAAAACTTAAACTTTTTTATTTCTTTTTGAAATGACGGCTCGTTTCGCTAGATAAGACCCTTATTCATCGTCTGGTGTCGTTTAAAGCCCTTTGAAGCTGCACTGAAACTGTCATTTGGACCTTGAACCGTTTGGGTCCCATTGAAGTGAACATCCTTTAAGGGATAAAATTATATATTAAAACACTTTTTTTTAAAACATGGACGTTTTGAATGTTCAAAAATAATACAGTTTTCAAAACTTATTGGGAACATCAGCAAAACGTTCATAGAATATTTTTGTTAGCTGGAATGGTGCATAGTTTTAGTGTATATCGCATGATTTGGGACACAACTCTAGTTTAAAGTACAAAGACATTTTTATCAGGGATAACTTCTGGAGAGAAACTTTTTAGTGTGCATGTGCCTAAGTCTTGGCATCAAAACTTTATGCATGAGACTATAGAACCGTGGAAAGCAGCTCTTATCATTTAATGAGAAATGTTCAAGCTCATATTGAGATCTCTGACTTGATTGCAGATCTGACTTTGATGCTGAGCACCGTACAAGACTGGTCATTTTCTCAGGAGAAACATCTGAAAAGCAGGAGACTTTCTCTGTTTCTCTTAATCTCATTGCTGTTTATACGCAACAAGTGAGATATTTAAGAAGTCTCATTTGTGAATTTTCTTTCCTATGGGAAGCGTCATGCAAAACATGTTGAGCCCCATTTGAAAAGTAGGCCACACAGAGAGCATCTCATCACTGTTTTCTGGAAGTAAACAGCATCATTGTTCTGTTTTACTCCCACGAAGCCCTGGAAACCTCAGCTAATCTGTGAAGAATGAGGCCTGTGACATTCTCAGCAAATGCATTAATAATCATGCAGTTCTGTCAGATCACTTAAAGTCGTTTCCTGGGTTTTTAACATTTTCTAAAGATAATGCGAGTGACACTAAAAAAAAAAAAAATTCTTCAGTATTTCCTTGTTGTCCAATACAATTAAAATTGCAGATTTTGACTGTAATTTTTTTCTTTTCCAGTGTATCTACTGTCATTGCAGAGCACCAGTCTGAAGAGGATCTTGCTGAGCACTTGTAAGTTGAAGTCAGTAAGAAATTGCCTGAATAATAACACATTCGGTTTAATGTCAGAGGCATTTGAATGTAACTAAGATTTGGTACCACCAGATAAATGCAAAGTCAGCATTGAATGAAAATTCACAGATTTAAAAGACAAAAAAAGCACGTTATTGGTCTTATAAAGATTCATTCTTGCACGTTTCTTTTTTTGACCTCTAAATCTCATAAATCTCTGGTGACGTAATCATTTAATGTGCTAAATTTTCTGCTTAAAACTGCAGTGAACCAATCTCAAAAACACGGTGTGAAATCGCTGGTGTTTCTGACGTCACAAACGACCTTGTGACCAATCAGATCAACGTGTGATCGTCAACCAGTGGATCTCTGAGTGAGTGACCCAGCTAACAATTTTACGTTCTGGGAACATTAGTTTTTGGTTCCCAGAACGTTCCCAAGAACGTTCCCTATTGGTGATCGAGGAAAGTTTTCTTAATGTAAATAGAACGTTCCCTTAAGGTTAGGGGAACGTTCTGGAAACTGTATGGGAACATTCCCTTTAGGTTATAAAATTAAACCTAAAAATAACCTACAGGGAACGTTACTAGAACGTTCTTGTTTGGTTCCCAAAAGAATAACCAAATGGGGACCATACGGGAACGTTAGGGGAACGTTCTGTGTTTGCTGGGGAGTTGAGGCAGGGCTCATTTGCATATTCATAGAATCACGCATACTAAATGAGGCAAGGGTGTCGAGTTACATTCAAGGTATTTTAAATATGAAGAATTTTTTTTCCCAGTAATCAAAGATGAGTACAGTAACTTTTAAGAGGACACTTTTGGCCTCTCCAAGCGATATTTACAGTGTTTGGGAAATGCAACGTTTTTCTTTGGCTGGTTCTCCGAGCGAAGGTGATTAAGATGCAGAACAGTTTTGTAATTCCAGCCCCATTATTCCACTCGCTCGGCTCGAGAAACAGCCAAGATGCAAGGAAGATGCCATTCACTGAGTTTTCCAGCCCAGATGAAGCCCACCAACAACATCCACTGGAGAACTCATGCTGACATGCGCGACACACGGCAAACAATGCACAATAAATTCAGTATTACATATGAGCCAGGGATGCCAAAGACAAGCAATATGGAGAGAGAAAGTTAAGTGTTGTTGAATTCCTGGCTCTACATGAGAGGCTTCATCCTGGATTGAGTTTCACCCCTAACTCGCTGCCACACAAAGCAAATGGGACACATCACACGGCTAATAATAGCCAGAGCGAACACCACACATTAATTACAGACTTCAGATCTTCCATCAGCGTATGTGTGCAAGACATCGTGGAGGTCAGATGAACACGCTAAACACGCGAGACGTGCGCTCAGAGAGAAATGCATCTGGGCCGAGTGGGAACCACTGCAGATTCAGGAGGGATTTGAGATTCTTGGAAGTGGTTTTAAAACCATGATATTTCAAAGTAAGATTTGGTCCTACGTTTGGCTGCAAGAGGGGTTTCTTTCTACCAAAAATTTAATTTCTGTCATCCATTATCCCTGGTTCAGATTACGATAGTCACTGTGTCAGATTACATGATTTTGACTTCTAAAATCTTGTCGTGTCGTGGACAAGAAACATGTCAGACTACATGTTACAGATTACACATACTTATCGCGTGCCGTCTCACACACACACACTCTCGCTCACACACTCACTCACTTGCGCACACACACACACTCTCGCTCACACACTCACTCACCTGCGCACACACACACTCACTTACTCACTCGCGCACTCACTCACTCTCGCTCGCTCACTCACTTGCGCACACACACACTCACTCACTCGCGCACACACTCGCTCACTCAATCGCACACACTTTCTCACGGAACCAGTCGTGGAAGGCCGATTTTTTTTAAAAACTTGCTAGTCTTTTTAGTCTAGACACAGACGCTAGTCGGTTGTCGTCCACTATGACACACTGTACGAGATGAAGCGATCGAATCTTGCGTCCCGACGCCGGTTGTCGTTTACGAATCCCCACGACACCCTACACCAAACGCATCGTGCCAAAATCGGGCTAAAATCGTGTAATCTGAAACAGGCATTATTCATTCTCATGCCATTCCAGGTTTGATGCGAAACACAAAAGACGTTCAACAAAGTTCACGCAGCTCATTTACATGCAATTAAAAGTTAATTCACTGTAAATAAGTATTAGCCATAATACTTAATTATCTTAGCATATTAGCCACCTTATCATCTTTGTGTGAGGAACAGGCCAAAATCTGGGGCTTTATTCATTAGTTGTAATGAATAAAGTTGTAACTAGAGATGCATGATATATCGGCCACCATATCGGTATCGGCCGATATATGTTAATTTTCAATGTTATTGTTATCGGCCCGATAAGAAAATTTGGCAAAAAAATTATATTAAAGCTGATAAACAATGTATTATTTCCTTCAGTTGAGACACTTAAAATGTGCACTGTTCATCATGATGGTTTTGAATTGCTTGAAATATGATTGAAATCACTTCAAAAAGTAAAATATGGTTAATTGCAACGGGCAGCGCAAATCTGTCATATCGGCTACATAAAATTAACATGAAAACATCATTATAATTGTGTGCTTGGGACATGTCTTTTAATGCTGAGACTTTTGTTTTTGTAATCAGGCTCTCAAAAATGATATTAAAATATGGATTTAGATTTATCGGCCAATATATCGGTTATCGGCTTTCAAATATACAAAATTATCGGTATCAGCCAAAGCTTTAATATCGGTGCATCCCTAGTTGTAACTCAAAACTCATGCATCAAGTCATTGATGTTTTTGGACGATAGAGTTTCTCATTTTAATGAAATTAGTTGAAAATAAACTTGTTTTTCGATGTAGAATATCATACGCAGCATTAAATACAACTCCTCTTATACAGCCTTTTAATTTCACTGTACTTTTCCGCTAGACTGTTACTCGTTTCCATT
>CM060619.1:1120489-1207989 GCA_030578275.1 Meda fulgida
GTGTGTGTGTGTGTGTGTGTGTGTGTGTGTCTGTGTATGTGTGTGTGAGAGAGAGAGAGAGAGAGGAAAAAAGCAGTAAGATTAAAAGCGAACATTTGTTTTGTGTATGTATGCCGCCCTCTGCCAAAAGCCAGTAATTTTGGATGAATCTAAAACAGCTTTCCTGGCGCTGTCCCACTTCACGCCTTCTGCCAGGAAAGACTTTTTTCACCTGTTTATATGCAGGTAAAGTATACTCTACAGAGTGCCCCCGAATGAGGTCTTTTTTTCCAACTCAACACGAAACCCTTATATAAGTGTGTGTGTGTGTGTGTGTGTGTGTGTGTGTGTGTGTGTGTGTGTGTGTGTGTGTGTGTGTGTGTGTGTGTGTGTGTGGACCACAGGAGCTGAAACAGGTAGACAGGACCTGTGTGACTGAAGTGGAACTTTAACTACATCAGCATGTAAACTTATAACATTCCTGTAAAACACGAGAGGCTCATACATCACTCTTGATCATTAGTGCTCTTCTCTTTTAAGCGTCGAGCCGGGGAAGAGTGTGTGCTAATACACACACTGCAAAACAATAATGTTTTTGTCTTTTTTTGGCTTTTGGAAAGTCTAGGCTCTACTAGAACAGGTTTTCCTGCTTGAATGTTGATTATTTTCCTCATATTCTCCATTGTTGCGGCTCCTCTCTTCCAGTCTGTCAGTAACGCTCTGTTTACTTCCTGTCTCTATGAAGCCCCTCCTTCTGAGAAGCACACTGTGCTCTGATTGGTCGGCTGGATCAGTGTGTTGTGATTGGTCGAGCGCTTTGAGTGTGTTTGGGAAATGTCCCGCCCCTTTCCATAACCGCCAGTTTAACACACTACTAACTAACTCACCCAGGCCCCGCCCCTTTATTCTGCATATTAATTATTATAATGAGGAATATTGTGACGTGTTTTCTGGCCCCATAGTCAGATATTTGTTCTTGTTTTAAGGATAAACTCAATACATTTTGATACTAGGGCATTAGTCCTTGCTTAGTCAAGTAAATGTATCTTGATTTAAGAATTTTGTGTAAAGAATATATAAAGTATAAAGAATACTAAGTAGGAATATATTTTTTTGCAGCGCAGTAACGTGTGTGTCTCTGGCACAGGAGGGACACACACACCACAACAGACAGTAATCGAGGTGTTGTGTAAATAGGATCTTTCTTTTGTTCCTTCAAAGTGCAAACCGGACCGCCTCGAGATAAATGACGTGAGAAGTTCTGTCAAAATCTGTTGCGTGTGCCAGCGTTAGTAAATACAAACACATTTATATGCAGAAACATCTGAAGCAAATCAAAACGTTAGAAATACCTACACAACGTTTAGTGGTTTAAAGCCCGCATGAAACTCTCTTTTATTTCTGTAATCTGAAGTATTTCTGCGATTTAAAAAAAATCTAGGGAATTATTAATGACATCAGCTAACAAAAAGCCGGTATTTAATATAATATAAGTTATTATATTTTTAATAATTATATTAAAACATTTGCTTATATAATGTAGACTGATGAATCATTCTCAATAACACCAGGAACATACATTAAGAAAGTAAATCGAGAGACTGTTGCTCACTAAAACAGTCATTTTGTTCTTTTGTAGACAGATCTGCCTTTAAATTATTCCACAGATCTTCAAGAGGAAATCAAAATGACGTTAGAACTTCTGTCAAAAATTGTATGTATTTTGCTGATTGTATTTAGACATTCATTTGTGTTTGTGAAGACGAAAAAAATGTGTAAGAATCATAAATTGTTATTAGTCACAGAGCTAGACACTGATAATTCAGCAATAATCCAAAAGCCAGTTTTTCCCAGTTTTTGTCGAGGGAATCAAAATTTCACATTTAATTCAATGTGTTGATTTTTTGTATATACAGGTGAAACGCAAAAAATTGGAATATCGTGCAAAAGTTATAATTGTGATGATTATGGCTTACAGCTTATGAAAACCCCAAATTCAAAATCTCAGAAAACTAGAATATTACATGAAATCAATAAAAAACATGATTTTAAAAGGCCCTCTGAAAAGTACAAGTCCTTCTCAAAAAATTAGCATATTGTGATAAAGTTCATTATTTTCCATAATGTAATGATACAAATTAAACTTTCATATATTTTAGATTCATTGCACACCAACTGAAATATTTCAGGTCTTTTATTGTTTTAATACTGATGATTTTGGCATACAGCTCATGAAAACCCAAAATTCCGGTCTCAAAAAAATAGCATATTTCATCCGACCAATAAAAGAAGTGTTTTTAATACAAAAAAAGTCAACCTTCAAATAATTATGTTCAGTTATGCACTCAATACTTGGTCGGGAATCCTTTTGCAGAAATGACTGCTTCAATGCGGCGTGGCATGGAGGCAATCAGCCTGTGGCACTGCTGAGGTGTTCTGGAGGCCCAGGATGCTTCGAGAGCGGTCTTAAGCTCATCCAGAGTGTTGGGTCTTGCGTCTCTCAACTTTCTCTTCACAATATCCCACAGATTCTCTATGGGGTTCAGGTCAGGAGAGTTGGCAGGCCAATTGAGCACAGTAATACCATGGTCAGTAAACCATTTACCAGTGGTTTTGGCACTGTGAGCAGGAGCCAGGTCGTGCTGAAAAATGAAATCTTCATCTCCATAAAGCTTTTCAGCAGGTGGAAGCATGAAGTGCTCCAAAATCTCCTGATAGCTAGCTGCATTGACCCTGCCCTTGATAAAACACAGTGGACCAACACCAGCAGCTGACATGGCACCCCAGACCATCACTGACTGTGGGTACTTGACACTGGACTTCAGGCATTTTGGCATTTCCTTCTCCCCAAGTCTTCCTCCAGACTCTGGCACCTTGATTTCCGAATGACATGCAACCACTGAGCAACAGTCCAGTGCTGCTTCTCTGTAGCCCAGGTCAGGCGCTTCTGCTGCTGTTTCTGGTTCAAAAGTGTCTTGACCTGGGGAATGCGGCACCTGTAGCCCATTTCCTGCACACGCCTGTGCACGGTGGCTCTGGATGTTTCTACTCCAGACTCAGTCCACTGCTTCCGCAGGTCCCCCAAGGTCTGGAATCGGTCCTTCTCCACAATCTTCCTCAGGGTCCGGTCACCTCTTCTCGTTGTGCAGCGTTTTTTGCCACACTTTTTCCTTCCCACAGACTTCCCACTGAGGTGCCTTGATACAGCACTCTGGGAACAGCCTATTTGTTCAGAAATGTCTTTCTGTGTCTTACCCTCTTGCTTGAGGGTGTCAATGATGGCCTTCTGGACAGCAGTCAGGTCGGCAGTCTTACCCATGATTGCGGTTTTGAGTAATGAAACAGGCTGGGAGTTTTTAAAAGCCTCAGGAATCTTTTGCAGGTGTTTAGAGTTAATTAGTTGATTCAGATGATTAGGTTAATAGCTCGTTTAGAGAACCTTTTCATGATATGCTAATTTTTTGAGACAGGAATTTGGGGTTTTCATGAGCTGTATGCCAAAATCATCAGTATTAAAACAATAAAACACCTGAAATATTTCAGTTGGTGTGCAATGAAACTAAAACATATGAAAGTTTAATTTTTATCATTACATTATGGAAATAATGAACTTTATCACAATATGCTAATTTTTTGAGAAGGACCTGTATAATCATGCATGTGTATATAGTTATATACACTAAATATATTAGTTTCACCTTACTGAAATTCACAAACTTTTGCACGATATTCTAATTTTTCTGTGTTTCACCTGTATATGTGAATTTATTATTATAATATATTATATTTATATAATTTATGATTTTTTCTTCTTTTTTTTCTTTTTTTTTTTAGTTTAGGAAATTCCATCATCACTGCAGCACTCAATTTTTTACAATATTTATTCTTTAAATAAACACTTATGTTGCATGAAGTTCTGATTCATTAGTGAGGGATGAAAGTGAGGGTGGGAGAGTCGTGTCTGGTTTAATTAGTAAGATCCTGCAGAATTAGATCGGATACAGAAAGCCGGGAGACGGGTGAGGAAAGGCCAAACGCATCAGCTGGGAGGAATTCCTCGAATTCTCTGCACACGTCTGTGCGTGGGACGAACACTAATGTAAAAGACAGCTGTGAAAATCAATTAATCTTGTTGAATGAGAAGCCGTAATGAGTCACTCTTCAGGGAAAGAGGATTTTTCGGATGTGACAAACCAATGGACCTTTACATTAAGAATTAACACTTAAAAACGGCCAGTGTCCACAGACCGAAATAGTGCCGCTATTAATTTAGAGTGATAATAATAATTATTCATTCCAAAAATCATGTCAACGGATGTTGGTAGGTTTAAGTATATTAACCCGCCACTGCATTAACCATTAATTTTAATCGAAGAAGACGTAGTCGTGTTATCCAAGCATTGATGACCAGGAAAGACGCTTATACTGTGATTATACTCATATCGTATGAGGAGTTTCTGAGTGTTTCTCCCTTCAAGCTCTTGATAAATTGTGGCATTTGTTCGTTTGTTTTTTATGAGTTTAATAAATTACTCTGTCTCGTCTTCTGTCCAAACATATCGTTAAAGAATGATCGACTGTTACATACATCATGTGACCTGTAAATGCGGAAAAAAACTGTTTCCATTGCAGTTTTGCGAAATATTCCTTTTTCGAATTGCCTGAAAAACTTCCTCACGCGAGCGTAAAAACTTTTTTGCGATATATGGGAGTTTTTAAGAAGCTGACGTTTCCATTGGGCGTATTTTCAATTCGTAATTTCAATTTGCGCAATTTGATGGGTAATAAAAACGCGACTATTGATGTTATGCATCTTGATATGCCAAGATATGCCACGAATGTGCTAATTAAATTTGAGAGTATTTTCTATATGCATAATGCAGTTTTTTTGTGAATATGATTTATTTTTTAACCTTTTAATCAAAATGTCTTTTCTTTGGCGACGTATACAGGATCGTCCAATCACGTTCAGTCCGCTTAAACTCCGCCCCTTCCAGCTCACGCTCATCTGCATACACTCGAGTGCCACGCCCACATCTCAACATCCAATCAACAACCGGCGCATAGAATCATGTCCCACCCAACTTTTTTCCCCCGATAATCCGCTACACTTGGATGTACGTCACAATACGAAAGAAAACCGTTACAGGAAGTCAATAATCTTTACACTTTTTACATTAAACAGATCTGAAATGTTTGTCCAATAGCAGAACTAAGTGATCCTAGATTATTGCTGCCTTATAATTAGTTTAAACCCTACTAACTAACTAACGGTAACCAGATTGGAAAATTCAGTCGAGATGTTCTTGTGTTTGTGATGAATCTGAGCTGCCGGGGGCCGAAAAATCCAACGTCACACATATAAATATTATACAAAATGCACAAAAAAACTGTACTGCTCCAGAAATCTGCTGAGTGACAAGTGCTTACGGCTGGCCAAAGCAAAAGATCAGGGAGTGCAGAAAATGTCTTTGCTTACGCGTGTCTGAAATCTGGCACCGAAAGGCCAACAATAGCCTTCAGTCAGTGTTCAGCAACACACACACACACACACACACACCTGAGGAGCTTTAGAGCACAGATGAGTTCCTACTAACCCCAAATGTCAACGGACTCGCCTTTCAAAGGTAAAAGCACAAAGAGTCCAACGAGTCCAAGACGTTGCTCTTCGGGAGACGTGCGCGAGTTTTAAAAGTTGTTTTCTGACCAGTTATAAAAGTGGCAAATGTGAAGGTTAAAGAAAGTTGACTGCTTTCGTAATTATCATTATGAAATAGAGCTGTGCAGTCATTGCATTCATTTTATTTTATAATGCAATTCAATGCTATAACTAAATGTCTGAAATTTTTCATTTTTGCTCAATGATTTTACTCGGCTTAACTCACACCAAGGATGATAACTATAATGTATATGTGGTGTTTTTAATATGCTTTAAGACGAATCATGTGTAAATTCATAAGTCGAAATCGAAATCGCTGGTGTTTCTGACATCACAAACGACCTTGTAACCAATCAGATCAACGTGTGCTCGTCAACCAGTGGATCTCTGAGTGAGTGAGTGAGTGAGTGAGTGGAGGTGGGGCTCATTTGCATATTCATAGAACCACGCATACTAAATGAGGCAAGGGTGTCGAGTTACATTCAAGATATTTTAAGGCATGAAGAATGTTTTTTCAAAGAAAAAACGTTTAAATATGTCATTCTGGTGTTTAGAAGGATAAAATTATTTATTTTACAGGGGGACTTTGAGACTGTCTTTGGTTCACTGCAGTTTAAAGGAGAAAATACTCAGCAATGCTGTCGACTTATGAACTTACACATGATTTGTCTTAAAGCATATTAAAACACCACATAGACATATAAACAACATTAAACGCTTAATTTTCACCACAGGGGGACTTTAAAATGTTCTTCACACTCCTCAAACAGTTTCTTTTTAAAACATTTCAGTGGAGGGTTCTTCAGGGGAACCCAAATGTTTCCTCTATGGCATTTCTGAGTGTATATAAGAAAAAAAGAATTTCTCCTGAAAGAGTTCTGCCGCTCTTTTGCCACATCTGTCTCTCATGTAAACAGAGAGGAGTTGATTCCTGAGTCTTTGTTAGGACTCCCAGTCGTCACCTCCCATTCTCTCTCTCTCTCTCTCTCTCTCTCTCTCTCTCTCTCTCTCTCTCTCTCTCTCTCTCTCTCTCTCTCTCTCTCTCTCTCTCTCTCTCTCTCTCTCTCTCTCTCTCTCTCTCTCTCTCTCTCTCTCTCTCTCTCTCTCTCTCTCTCTCTCTCTCTCTCTCTCTTTCTCTCCCTCTCCTTCTCTCTCTCTCTCTCTCTCCCTCTCTCTTTCTCTTTCTCTCTCTCTCTCTCTCTTTCTCTCCCTCTCCTTCTCTCTCTCTCTCTCTCCCTCTTCTTCTCTCTCTCTCCCTCTCTCTCTCTCTCTCTTTCTCTCCCTCTCCTTCTCTCTCTCTCTCTCTCCCTCTTCTTCTCTCTCTCTCCCTCTCTCTCTCTCTCTCTCTTTCTCTCCCTCTCCTTCTCTCTCTCTCTCTTTCTCTTTCTCTCTCTCTCTTTCTCTTTCTCTTTCTCTCTCTCTTTCTCTCCCTCTCCTTCTCTCTCTCTCTCTCTCTCTCTCTTTCTCTTTCTCTCTCTCTCTTTCTCTCCCTCTCCTTCTCTCTCTCTCTCTCCCTCTCTCTCTCTCTCTCTCTCTCTCTCTTTCTCTTTCTCTCTCTCTCTCTCTCTCTTTCTCTCCCTCTCCTTCTCTCTCTCTCTCTCTCCCTCTTCTTCTCTCTCTCTCTCCTTCTCTGTCTCTCTCTCTCTATCTCCCCCCCTCTCTCTCTCTCTCTCTCTCTCTCTCTCTCCTATATAGTTTAGAAACTTTCCCATCACAGTATTGGTGGGTTGATCTGACTCCTCTATAACAGAACTGAGTCAGTCAGTGCAGGACAGACCACCTGGAACACACACACACACACACACACACACACACACACCAATCTCCTCTGGATTCTCGTGGCGTTAGCGTGGTCGAGATCATCTCAGAGAAAGCGAAGGACGTAATGCTGAAGGACTCGTTCACCTGGACTCATTGATTTGTTTGTTTGTGTTTGATCGCAGCCTGGAAACTTTGAGGAGACTCGCGCTCTGTCTCACAGGACAGAAGAGACCGAGACACAGACATCATTGTGAGTACGTTTCTCTCCTGTTGCTCATCATGGGGCTTTTGGGGGTTTTATTGTGGACTTACTGGAATTCCAACATGTTGAACTGGTTTAAGTTAAAGCTGCCGTGTCTCTCTGAACTCTTCTTCGGTATGTGGAGGGATAAAAGTGTTCCCATGAAGAACATGCAAGTGCTTAATCAAGAAAAGTTAACTTGAGAACTCTTGATTTCTTGAAAATTGATCAAAATTAAGTATGTTTGTGCTTAAAACGAAAAGAAAAAAATCTCCCAATAGAGGTCAAAAAATAACCTTAATTCAAGTGGAAAACAAGATCATTTTCATGCATAAACTCACTGTAATTTTGATCAAATGTTGCTTCTGAAGTATAAAATGTGTCGTGATTTTAAGAATGTTTAGATATTCGTACTGGAAAACAAGGCAAAAAATGCTGAGTATAATTTTATGCTTAAAACTATTAAGTGAGGGTCAAATAATAACCTTAATTAAAATGGAAAACGATAATTTTTCTAACCCCACTGACAGATATTTTTCTGGTTTCATGCATAAACTCACTTAATAAGTAGAACATGCTTCTGAAGTAAATGTGTTTTGATTTTAAGAATATTTGGATATTTGTACTGTAAAACAAGGCAAAAAATGCTGAGTAAGCATCTTTTTTTTTTTGCAGTGCATGGACCTTTTTGCATTGCACATAAGGTGCTTTATAGTGCAAAAAGGCTCCGTAGATTATTGAAATGTTCTTCACACAAAGAAAAAAAAACTGTAACTATAGATAAAGTAAGGATAGTAAAATTAGACGGTATGATTGAACATATTCCCCTAACGCGCCACAGGAACGAGATGCTAAATGCCGCTGTGAAGTCTCTACACAAATCCTCGTGGTAAAGCTGAATCGTGATGTGTGTGATGTGTGTGTTTGCTCAGGTCCGTGAGGATGAGGATGGTGTGTACTAGAAGGGTTCTCCAGCACTGGGTCTTTGCTCTGTTCTTACTGTGTTCTCCTGTCCCGCACCACGGCAGGCCCGTCGATGCCCTCAGCAGCCGACTGTAAGTCACACGAGTTATTTTTACACGTAAACACACAAATGTTCTGCTAGCGCATGTGTATGACTGTTGCGTTAGAGATTGCTAAGTTTCATCTGTAAGAGAAGTCAAGTCTGCTGTGTTTCTATAGTGCAAAACAGGTTTCAAAAGCAGATTCACAGTAACAGCTCTACAGAAGACAATAGTGTTATTATTCAGCTAAATGTTAATTCAATTCGTTAAATATTGTAAAGTTCATGAGATTTTAGCTGTAAATCGTCTCTACAGAAGACAATAGTGTCATTATTCACATCAGTCCAGTTCAATGTTGATTCAGTTCAGTTCAATTACAGTGTGAACATTGCAAAGTTCATCGGTTATGATAGATAGTGTCTTTATCCAGCTGGTGTGATCAGACTTATGATTTACACTGAGATAAAACTATAATTAAAAGAGGGATCTGAGATCTTTTCATGCAAAACAAGAAGAAACAACCAACCTTTTTTGGACATTTTCTAAAGCAAATGTTGAGATCTGGTGATTGTGTGTGTGTGTGTGTGTGTGTGTGTGTGTGTGTGTGTGTGTGTGTGTGTGTGTGTGTGTGTGTGTGTGTGTGTGTGTGTGTGTGTGTGTGTCGTTTGGCTGTGATGCACTGGAAAACACGTTTTTTGGATCGTGCTGGAAGGTGTTTTGATAGTCTGAGCCCACCTGTGTGTTTGCTCAGGGCTCAAGGGACCCACCTGCTGATCACACACACACACACACACACACAGAGATGCTTTTGTGACGGACGCTCTCCTCTGATAGTGAAGCACGAGTGAGAGAGAGAGAGAGACAGAATAATTGAGAATAGATGAGAATAATTTAAATAATCTTACCACAAAATGAGCGAAAAGTAGAAGATTTAACATAAAACAACATCTAGACAAGGTTTTTGGTAAATTAGGACAGTTTTTTTTTTTTTGTCACACCTGAATCTGAGGAAAGTTCAAGAGAAGATCATCACGGGAGAACCCTCTACAGAAGAGGATATCCATGTTGAAAAGGATAACAACAAGAAGCAACATTAAGAATGTAACAGCTAAGAAGAAAACTTACAAGAAAATATATTTTGAGCAGCGCCGTTTCATATCTCTCTGAGTTTCTGCTTAGAAGAACAGCACAAAGATTGCTGATGTAAAGTTCGGCCTCAGCCCAAGTCAAACGGGCCTCTCCCGCTGGAGTGTGTTATGCCAAACACGCTTTCATGTCCCGGAGCCTCAGCAGGGCCCAGAATGCAAAACATGCTTCCCTGAGCTGTGTGTGTGTGTGTGTGTGTTTGTGTGCGCGTGTGCCAGGACCTCCCGAACTTCATATCGGCTTTTAATGATGTGAGCGAGTGTGTGTTTGTGTGTAAGACGTCGTCTGCGGATTGTTGTGCAGCTTGTGCCAGAGACGCAACCCAAGCGGTTTGTGTTTATATGTGTGT
This sequence comes from Meda fulgida, assembly GCA_030578275.1. Lineage (NCBI taxonomy): Eukaryota > Metazoa > Chordata > Actinopteri > Cypriniformes > Leuciscidae > Meda > Meda fulgida. Next base: position 1,130,629 of record CM060619.1, read on the forward strand.
GTGAGAGAGAGAGAGAGAGAGAGAGAGAGAGAGAGACACACACACACTTTGGTTTTGAGACACTAATGCAATAACTGTGACGTTTTGTGCGCATTCAAGCATAAAACATTTGCTGCATGCTCATTCAAAAAGACATTTTATTAATGTAAGGAAATTGTGATTTCCCTGATTTGTTTATTTTTGTGTATGCCTGTGAGTGTGAGTGTGTGTGCGTGTGTGTGTGTGTGTGTGTGTGTGTGTGTGTACATTGTACTAGTGCTGCACGATTAATCGTATCGTAATAGCAATCACGATGTCAAGCCTATGCGATTATATGATGCAAAATGCTGTGATTTTATTTGAAATAAACAAATTGAACGAACAATAACACACACAATTATGCCAAAATGTTGTTTTGTCGAGTATCTTCATAACATAAGAGCAGTCGTATGATGGACGTGAAGAATTGTGAGAGAATGAGGCGTCCGCGTCTCTGTCAGCAGCGGCTGCTCTTAAAGGGACAGCAGCCAATAAAGCTTCTGTCAGCAGCGGCTGCTCTTAAAGGGCCAGCAGCCAATAAAGCTTCTGTCAGCAGCGGCTGCTCTTAAAGGGACAGCAGCCAATAAAGCTTCTGTCAGCAGCGGCTGCTCTTAAAGGGACAGCAGCCAATAAAGCTTCTGTCAGCAGCGGCTGCTCTTAAAGGGACAGCAGCCAATAAAGCTTCTGTCAGCAGTGGATGCTCTTAAAGGGACAGCAGCCAATAAAGTTTCTGTCAGCAGCGGCTGCTCTTAAAGGGACAGCAGCCAATAAAGCTTCTGTCAGCAGCGGCTGCTCTTAAAGGGACAGCAGCCAATAAAGCTTCTGTCAGCAGCGGCTGCTCTTAAAGTGACAGCAGCCAATAAAGCTTCTGTCAGCAGCGGCTGCTCTTAAAGTGACAGCAGCCAATAAAGCTTCTGTCAGCAGCGGCTGCTCTTAAAGGGCCAGCAGCCAATAAAGCTTCTGTCAGCAGCGGCTGCTCTTAAAGGGCCAGCAGCCAATAAAGCTTCTGTCAGCAGCGGCTGCTCTTAAAGGGACAGCAGCCAATAAAGCTTCTGTCAGCAGCGGCTGCTCTTAAAGGGCCAGCAGCCAATAATGCTACTGTCAGCAGTGGCTGCTCTTAAAGGGACAGCAGCCAATAAAGCTTCTGTCAGCAGCGGCTGCTCTTAAAGGGACAGCAGCCAATAAAGCTTCTGTCAGCAGCGGCTGCTCTTAAAGGGACAGCAGCCAATAAAGCTTCTGTCAGCAGCGGCTGCTCTTAAAGGGCCAGCAGCCAATAAAGCTACTGTCAGCAGTGGCTGCTCTTAAAGGGACAGCAGCCAATAAAGCTTCTGTCAGTAAAGTTAATCACAGAACAAAGAGAACACAAAATCACTCACTGCTCTTGACTAAAGAACTTGTGTAGCTTTAATAAGGATTAGTCTATTTAATTTATAATTTATGCAGTGCAGACTGTTTGATAACTTTATTCAATTTCTGTATGTCCTACCTGTTAGGAAGAGCACAGGTAAATATGGCATTTATTATGGGTTGATGTGAGGATTGTTTGAAGTTCACAAATTAAAAGCTGTTATATTTTTTGAAGCCTAATAAATGTTCTAAAAAAATGTATAGCTTTCAATTGTAATGATGGAATCACTGTAATGTTGGATGTCTATAATTAATGTATAAAATGGGAATTTTCATCCAGACATCAATGACTTATTGATCATTATAGGTGTTATCAATCATTTACTTGTTGCTAGTTTGAGTTGAGAAATACACATTTCAGCATTATCACTAATCTGTGTGTGCATTTGCTTTAGAACCAAGCAAATTGACTCATGAAACCATTTCTTTATTATATTGCAATCGCAATACTGACCTCAATAATCTCAAATATGACATTTTCCCCAAATTGTGCAGCCCTAGATTGTACACTTAATATAAAAGCATCTGCTAAATGGATCAATATAAATACAAACGACCTTCTTTTAGAGTTCAATTATTTGCTTTATATAAATGCTATATGCAATAAATTTATTTTTTCAGCAATTTTGCAAAGTTATGGAGAAAGCCTGGAGAAATTGTCATATAAACTGAGGTAAATACACCTTTACTGGCACGTTTCTGATGAGTAAACATGCAAATGTCCACTAGCCAGTGCGAGTGACCGGGTTAGGCCCGCTGTGATGCTGATCTGGCCCGTCGCTCTGATTGAATCTCTCCTAGGAAGAGCTGCACTAAATCCAGGCGGTGGCCAACCAACACACACTCCTCTTTCATCGGTGTTCACTGCAACGCTTTTATCGCAGTGATCTCACGGCACATCAGAAGGGCGTTCACCGTTTATAGCCAGCTAATGCTGACAAGTCCATCGCTGTCCAGGACAAAGACTCCTACTAGAGTTTGACTTGAACCCGAGCCAGAAAGCCTGAGAAGATGAAACACACAAGCCGGAGATCTTTCAAACCGCTTATGTCTCTCTCTCTCTCTCTCTCTCTCTCTCTCTTTCTCTCTCACTCGCTCTCTCTCGCTCTCTCTCCCTCTCTCTCTCTCCCTCTCTCTCTTTGTCTCTCTCTCTCTTTGTCTCTCTCTCCTTGTCTCTCTCTCTCTCTGCCTGTTTTTTTAATTAAACCAGCACAAAGCAGCAATTATCTTCAGGTATGCTAAAAAGGACCAGATGGAAGGACGCCACGCTAAGAGTTTTCTCTCCCGCTCTCTATTTAGTACTCCTCGTGTAGTGTTTAAAGTCAACTGAAAAAGTGTAAAAGCAAAAGCAGAGGACTTTTCTTTTTTCTTTGTTTTTACATTCGTGGAATCTTGAATCCGTTTCTACGAGATGAAAAAAGCACATGGTCAATTCATTCTTATATAGTTCTTACATAAACCTCCTCATAACATTCACCAAACCTTTATTTAGATAGATGGATGGATGGATAGATGGATAGATGGATAGATGGATGATAAATGGATGGATGGATGATAGATGGATGGATGGATGGATAGATGGATGGATGGCTGGATAGATGGATGGATGGCTGGATAGATGGATGATAGATGGATGGATGATAGATGGATGATAGATAGATGGATGGATGATAGATGGATGGATGATAGATAGAGAGATAGATAGATAGATAGATAGGTGTGTGTGTGTGTGTGTGTGTGTGTGTGTGTGTGTGTGTGTGTGTGTGTGTGTGTGTGTGTGTGTGTGTGTGGTGTGTGTATGTGTGTGAGCTTTACTCCTGACGCGTCACACACACATCGGACACACAGAAACTGACTTTGGGCTTCATGGAAAAGGTTTGCTCTCTCAGGACGTTCCGCGCTCATAAATCTGTCCGAGTACATTAAGAACATAATAAGAGGTGACAGAGGAGAGGAGAACACAAGCTGCCAGGAGCAAAGCGTTATTCAGGAGACACTGGGGAAGAATAAAGACACTTTCCAAAGAAAGGAAAACTCATCGTTCCACGCCTGGCAAGGAATTATCTCCAGGATCCCGGATCAGTTTAACCAGCCTGGAAAAAAGGCTGTTTGTACGCCGCCGTATTCATAGATGGATGATAAATAGATGGATGATAGATGGATGGATGATAGATGGATGGATGATAGATGGATGGATGATGGATGGATGATAGATGGATGGATGATGGATGGATGATAGATGGATGGATGATGGACGATGGATGGATGGATGGATGGATGGATGATGGATTGATAATAGATGGATGGATGATAGATGGATGGATGATGGACGATGGATGGATGGATGGATGGATGATGGATTGATAATAGATGGATGGATGATAGATGGATGGATGGATGATGGATGGATGGATGGATGATAAATGGATGGATGATAGATAGATGGATGGATGGATGATAGATGGATGCTTGATGGAAGGATGATAGATAGATGGTTGGATGGATGATAGATATATGGATGGATGATGGATGGATGGATGACGGATGGATGATATATATATGGATGGATGATAGATATATGGATGGATGATGGATGGATGATAGATAGATGGATGGATGGATGATAGATATATGGATGGATGATAGATGGATGGATGGATGATAGATGGATGGATGGATGGATGGATGGATGATAGATATATGGATGGATGATGGATGGATAATAGATATATGGATGGATGGATGAATGAATGAGTTAGTCGTGATTAATCATTTTCATGCTCTTAACTGCAACTAACAGCTAACAAATAGATAATCTGACATTTATCTCTGGGATTAAACAACGAATTGAATGTAATTGGAACAATTAATTTTAGTGCCTTATTATGACACAGAAAGAATATGTGTGTGTGTGTGTGCGTGTGTGTGCGTGTGTGTGTGTGTGTGTGTGTGTGTGTGTATTCCCCGAATGAAAATGTTTAGTAATCTCTAAAAATGAATGATTTGCTGTTTCTTCAGGGACTGTGGTGTACATACTCAATCACTCACACTCTCACGCACTCACACGCAAACTCACTCGCACACACACACACACACACACACTCTCTCTATGTCCTGGTTTGATTCGTGCCCTGTGGCGCCCCCTTGTGGTCACACTGGCTTGTGACTGCCTGTGAGTGTGTGAACGAGTGGATATTTTGAAACGGCACTGAATTATGCTTTACTCTGTCTGGCGCGAGGCTCCGGCTCTGGGATATGTGTAATTGTTTCAAGACGTTTGAACGGAGCCGAGCATCTAGAACTGCTCACGGTAGCAGAGAGCCGAACGCCTGGCTGTCAGGAACGAGAACGACCTCTACATGATTTAAGCCGAGACTCAATGGAAGCTTTTATTATAATTATTGCAGTGAGTGTTTAAGCATCAGCTCTCCTCCAGTCAAGCCTGTGATTATTGTCGTTTGCCACTTTCGGCCCGTGACAGTTTGATGTACTATGTTTAAAATCCACGCCTCTGTCCCGTTAAAAAGCCTGTGGACTGGACTTCAGCACTCCTGATGGTTTTGTTTGGGTTCGATCTGGGTTCTGGGATGCGGGATCTGAGATGTGGGATCTGGGTTCTGAGATGTGGGATCTGGGTTTTGGCTTCTGAGATATGGTTTCTGGGTTCTGAGATGTGGGATCTGAGATGCAAGATGTGGGATCTGGGATGTGGGATCTGGGTTCTGAAATGTAGTGTCTGGGATGCAAGATATGGGATGTGGGTTCTGAGATGTGGTATCTGGGATGTGAGATCTGGGATGCGGGATCTGGGATGTGAGATCTGGGAACTGGGATATGAGATCTGGGATGTGAGATCTGGGATGCGGGATCTGGGATGTGGGATCTGGGATGCCAGATCTGGGATGTGAGATCTGGGATGCGGGATCTGGGATGTGAGATCTGGGATATGGGATCTGGGATGCGAGATCTGGGATGTGAGATCTGGGATGTGAGATCTGGGATGCGGGATCTGGGATCTGGGATGTGGGATGCGGTATCTGGGATGTGGGATCTGGGATGCGGGATCTGGGATGCAGGATCTGGGATGTGAGATCTGGGATGTGGGATCTGGGATGTGGGATGCGGGATCTGGGATGTGAGACGTGCGATCTGGGATGCGAGATCTGGGATGTGGGATCTGGGATGTGAGACGTGAGATCTGGGATGCGAGATCTGGGATGTGAGATGTGGGATCTGGGATGCGAGATCTGGGATGTGAGATTTGGGATGTGGGATCTGGGATTTGGGATGCGGGATCTGGGATGCGAGATCTGGGATGTGAGACCTGGGATGTGGGATCTGGGATGTGAGACGTGAGATCTGGGATGTGAGATCTGGGATGTGAGATCTGGGATGTGGGATCTGGGATGTGGGATGTGAGATCTGGGATGCGAGATCTGGGATGCGGGATCACACTCACTGATCAACCGGTGGATTTGGGTTAAAGGCGCCATGTCAGATTGTGTATCAGCGTGTGTGTGTGTGAGAGAGTGCATGTGTGTGTGTGTGTGTGTGTGTGTGTGTGTGTGTGTGTGTGAGAGAGAGAGAGTGTATGTGTGTGAGCGAGTGTATGTGTGTGTGTGTGTCTGTGTAAGAGTGTGTGAATGTGTTTGTGTGTGTTCGAGAGAGAGAGAGAGAGAGAGAGAGAGAGTGTGTGCGTGTGTGAGTGCCTGTGTGTGTTCGAGAGAGAGAGAGAGAGAGAGAGAGTGTGTGTGTTCATGGAGTGGTAATGGGATTGCAGCAATTAGAAACACTGAAATATTTGCGTGAGAAACAGAATGAAATCTAGAAGAGACTCAGATCGATGTGGGAGGCCTGAGAAACTGTGAGTTACACACACATCCAGTTAGTAATGCTGAGGTCACGGGGTCAAACACATTTGCTGTGAAATGTGTGTGGTGCCCCGAATTTACTGCAAGCTTGACTTTATCATTGTAATCTTGATTAGTTTCTTTGTCTTGTTTTTCAGTAAAAAGAGCTAAAATATTAAAATATTAAGACTTGATTCAAGAGAATATATCTTGCAAATAAAGATTTTTCTCCTTCACTGTCAGGCACTAAATCTTATGCCTAAACATTAATAAAAGACACGTGTGTGTGTGTGTGTGTGTGTGTGTGTGTGTGTGTGTGTGTGTGTGATTTATTATTCATTTTCAAGTGAACTGCAATTTATTTAGATTTTCTGTTGATAGTTTTCACATTGTTGTTGCATTGATCGTTTGGCAGGTTGTTTATTTTGTGTCAGAAAAATGTAAAAAAAAATCAAAATGTGTTACACTGCAAAAAAATGTTTTTACATTTTTCTTGTTTCTTTTTAAAATATCAAAAAAATATATGCCAATTGGGGTCACATAAATAATCTTATTTTCTGTTTGAATTAAGTTTTTTTCTGAACCATTGGCAGATATTTGTTCTTATTTTAAGCACAAACTCATTAAATTTTTATTATTTTTTCAGTCATTTTGCTTCTCCAGTAATTGGATCTTGATTTCAGATATTTGTGCTGGAAAACAAGACAGAAATACTGAGGAAGAACATCATTTTTTTCCTTTTACTTGAAAACGGCATATATTATTGGGAATTGATTGGATTGTGAAAAAGTGGGCGTTACTATTAAAAAATAAAGAGAGCTTAGTGACGTCAGCTGAAAATAAAACCGTTTATGTGAACAAAACAGTGTTTTTGAGTGACATGTAAATGTGACCAATGCTTTAAAGCTCATATTAAAACATATGTTAATATAGATAATAATAGCTATAATAATAGCTTTTAGTGATTTGATGATTGCATGTTTGACCTGTTCGTCTGTCCTTCTGCATAGCTTTGTATTTGACTGATTTATGTTGTACGGTGTCCTTGAGTGCATTGAAAGGCGCCTATAAATAGAAGGCATTATTATTATTATTAACCTGTCTGTGTTTTCTCCCCCCCCCCAGTAAGCGCTCAGTAACACACGCTCAGCTGATGCACGATAAGGGCCGAACGCTGCAAGACTTTAAGAGACGCTTGTGGCTTCAGGAGCTTCTTCATGAAGTTCACACGGCTGAGATCCGCGAGGCTCAGCAGCCGAGGGGCGGAGTCAGCAGCGGAGGGGGAGGCGGCTTCACCGCCGCCGTGCCGATGGGAGGCGGCGTCTCCATGGGAACGGGAACAGCCCATCCGAAACCCGCCGGCGGCACTAAGAATCTGCCAATCAGCTTCCGTCTGGAGGACGAGGAGGGAACAAACCTCCCGCAAGAAACCAACAAGTCGCAAACGTACAAAGAGAGTACGATGAAGGCCATCGGGAAGAGGAAGAAGAAAGGAAGAGTGGGGAAGAGGAGAGAGGGGGAGAAGAGGAAGAGAAGGGCTCGTTCACTGGAAGAGTTCGGCAGCGGCTTACACCTGGAGTGGGCGATGCACTAAAACACTGTCAGTCTTTGACAACGGTACGTTATTTCAGTTGTCTGCTGTGTCTGATAAGATGCTCATCATTAGAAGATAGTGGTGTAACGATTCCCTCATGATACACATCACGATACTGAACTCATATTAATGCGATACTCCAAGACATATGATAAAAGGCTAACAAAAAATGTGCAAAATTAGATATTACATTATGGGTGTAAACCTAATGCACAATAGAGACACCAGAATAACAATATTCGAAAAACCCACAAAACATACATTATTATACATTATATTCCACATTATATATAGTAGTTTAATGTAGTTCTGACACTAAAACTCAGAAAACTTAAAAATTTTCTCACAGTAATTTTTATTTGGGGTGAACTATCCACAATACATATTGTTGCATGTTTGTATTGCGATATATTGTTACACATCTATTAGAAGTACATGGTGCATTCAAGTCATGTCAGGTATTTGAGTTAAACCACAAAATTGTAATTACGATTTTTTTAAGCCCTGAGTTTCAGGAGTCATTAAGAAAAGTGGATGCAGCATCTGTTTTAATGGTAAATGTGTTCAAATTCATTTATTTACAATAAAACTATCTTAAGTTGCATGTACAAAATGCCATACTCTGAAAAAAATGATAACATCTAGATTGACTGGTTTTATTCAAGTCGAAAATATCATTAAATATTGCTGAATTAACCTAAACACATTTATACCAACAAAATAAATTGTGGGTTAAATCGAGTAAAAAGCAACCGCTTTTTGCAGTTACATAACGATTCATAAATCAGAAACTCACCCGATGTGCATTATTTATTCATTATGTAGATGCAGTTTTAAAAAAATATGTTGAATTTTATACAGAAAAGGTCACATTGCAGATGTCATTTGAACGTCTTAATTACGATTTAAATATGAACATGAACGCACCATCTGCTACTAACAAATTGCTACATTGAAATAAATGGTAATGGTTTATTCAACCAAAAATTATTATTCAACATCACTAAATCAACCTAAATACATTAATTCATACCAACAAAGTTAATCTGTATGGGTTGCTCTTTAAGGTAACAATTACAGTTTTAAAACACATACATTTACTATAGTAAATACATCTAAAAATGTATATATATATATATATATATATATATATATTAAATACAAACAGCATTATTTTTACTAAGTATTTGTTTTACTAAAAAAACAAACAATAAAACAATTTAAAAAAAAGATTGCACAATAAATCAGTTCATTGAAATGTAACAATTTTGCCTTTTCTCTTTCAGATCCGTGAGGACTTTTAAAAGGACACGATGCTCATGTTACCGTCCACTGTAAAAGTGAGAGGAAAATATTTATTGTCTGTAAATATTCTCAATGCGCCCGAACAGTGACAAAGACAAATAACGATACTGCTAAAGCATTATTACAGCTCCACGGAGCTACAGATTTGGATACTTGTGAATACTTTGCTTTGTTTCTTTTTCTTTTTCCTTTTTATTCTTTTTTTTTTTTAGGACTATGCCTCTATTACGGTGTCAGAATTCCTGTAATTTATTTTGTTTGAATGGTGTATTTATTTTTTAAAGGTATCAAGGTGCTGCTGACCTTCTATATTTTTGTACTATAATGCACTTTAGATATATAAATATAGAAATATATACAAGTCATTTTGTTAATGGACGTATTTTGTGGTTCAGTTGAATGAAGAAGACTACAGTCATGCCCACTTCTCTGTTCATGTTCATCAGCTTTGGCATCCATGTTTCTGTGAGTCTGTTACAAAACTTAGTGAGCTGCCTAGCTAGACCACATCGAAGATTCATTCCCTATCCGAAGGCATCCCTCACATACAAGACAGTCACAGAACATCCAACACTCAAAAATGTAAATTCATGTATTTGAAATGCATATTAAACTTCCATTCATTTGGATTACGCCGTTTTAACAAACTAATAAACTTAGGGTGCGTTTACACAACAACTATGTACTAAAAATAGGGAAAATAAATCGTGTTTTTCGCACAGATCCACGAAAACAACTAGACACGTAATGTTTCATTACAAAGTGACATCGCCATCTACTGGCCTGACAACAGAATACAGTTTTCCCCCTCACAATTCTGAGAAAAAAATCATAATTGAGAGTTATAAAGTCTGAATTGCGAGATATAGATTCGCACTTTTGAGAAAAAGAATTGCAAGTTTAAACTGCTGTATTCTGCTGTCTGGCCAGTAGATGGCGATGCCACTTTGTAAAGAAACACTACGCGTAATATGTAATATGCATACGCATGACTTCACTCACCGTTTTCAGAATCAGCATAAATCATGTTCATTGTGTAAAACAAATAAATGTATTCAGTTAAAATAGTATGAACATGGATAAAATACGGATAGCCGTGGAACAACAAATATAACAATTAGTAAACATTGGATCTATTAATTTTATATCTATCTATCTATCTATCTATATATATATATATATATATATATATATTCCTGGTTATTGTGCATTTAAAACACACTCAGTTTATTAGTATTATCACAGAAATCTGACCTGTTCATTGATGTATGACTGACAAATATGCATCACATTAAGTTTATTAGTTTATGTTGAAACTAATCCAATTTAATGGAAATTGTTTATGCAATTCAAATGCGTAATCTTACATTTAGGCGTGAATATTGTTATTTTTTTTGAGTGAAATGTTATTCATGCGTTAAGTACCCCATATTTGTACATTTATTTTGTTGTTTAGCTTGTCAAACTCAGTAGTCTCGTGCGCACACCACTGTCTTTTCCAGATCAGCCGTTTAAGTTAGCATGCAGCTCACTAGGGTTTGCAGACGGGCTTGTGTATAGTCTATATGTTTATCTTGGGTTTCTTTCCTGCTGACCTGGACAAGCCCCACTTCATCACATCAGTAAAGAGAGAGAGACAGCGCCACCTATCGGCCACAGCTGAGATCACAACCACACAACGATCTTCTGTATACGACCAGCACACGTTATAGAATAACTCTTGTTGTTTTGCACTGAGAGAAAAAAAAAACATGTACTGAATGATTAAACATCTGACTTTTCCTGCAGTGTCTGGACTGGTGTGTGTGTGTGCGTGTGCGTGTGTGTGTGTGTGTGTGTCAAGTCATCTTCATTTATATAGCGCTTTTAACAATGTAGATTGTTCCAAATCGGCTTTACAGAGATAATAGGAAATTAAAGTAACAGAGATTGTTTTGGCTTTATGGCAGCTCTATGGCTCTGTGTGTGTGTGTGTGTGTGTGTGTGTGTGTGTGTGTGTGTGTGTGTGTGTGTGTGTGTGTGTGTGTGTGTGTGTGTGTGTGTGTGTGTGTGTGTGTGTGTGTGTGTGTGTGTGTGCGTGTCAGGTTCAGAGAGTAAAGAACAAGAAAAGCTTCGGCCGAGCGTTTGGCTCTATTTCGGCCATTTACTTTTGATGTGCTAACGGGAAAATATTCCACCACGAGTTGGAAAAATGTGTGGAAAAATCAGGCCGTAATGAAGGAACAGCGTCTGAACTGCAGTGCGTGCGCGTGGCCGCTGAAGTTCAGCATGGAACTGAACTTGTCAAAAGTCTTGTGTGGAAATACAAATGGCTGATTAAGGCCAAAAACAGGTTGCGCGAGCACGCGAGCCCTTGGCAGTCCCGTTAAACGCACTTAATGTGTTCTTGTGCTACTGTGGTGGCAGCAAACCTCAGCACTCAAGAGGGCGATAGAGTTTCCTTCAAATGTTTGTACCGTTAAACCAGACGTGTTATTTTTCATGTAGCCACTATAAACATGTCAACAGTTCAACTTTAACTTACTTGCTCAGCGAGATTCTCTTAAAATGTTGCTCTGCCATGACTTTAGTTGAAAACTGGCAGTAGAAGCATTCATGCTAATGCCCGCTAGATCTGTATGTAGCTATTTAAAGGGATAGTTCACCCAACATTTTTTAATTCTGTCATTAATTACTGATATCTGATATCGTTTCCAAACCCGTAAGACTTTCATTCATCTGCAGAACTCAAATGAAGATCTTTTGTGAGAGATTTATGTCCCTCCATTGACAGGCTACGCAACTTCCACTTTCACACTTCAAAAAGTGTTGTCAAATTCAAGTTATATGCATTAGAAATATGGGTTGCAAAAAATCAGGAACATTCCTCTCTCTCCCAGAATATTAACATTCAACTTTTCCATGGCAAAGAGGGGGTCTTTGGCACTTAGCATGCTGGGAATTAAGTCAAATTCTCTGCCATTTATTTGTTTGCCTTTGATGAAAGTCACACAAGCAGTTAATGAAGGCTGAGATCAGCGTGGAGCTTCACGCTATGGGATTTAGTCGTTTTTTCCCCACTTTCCACCAGCACTCGTCTCACACAGCTTTTACAGACTACAAGAACTATTTACTCATTTTGGGATCATTTCAGGATAACATACCAACAGATTTGTCAGCATGTTGTCGACATACTGTAAAGTGACCCCCATCAGATCAGAACACACACTCGACTCAAAGCCGTTTACAACAAATCATATCATTTCAGTAAGATGATTCAGTGTTGCATTCAGCTAAATAAAAATGGTGAGTAAATTGAGACTTTTGCTGAAGTTTCATACGTTCAGATGGGGGGAAAAGAAGGGGGGAGAAAGGCTTTTTCATTGTTGTTTCCACCATAGAATAAAAAAAAGTAAATTACCTTTTCCTCACAATTCAGACTTTCATTATAGGCCATCTCGCAATTCTGAGAAAAAAAAGTCTTGACTATTTTTCACAATTCATAACTTTTACTCAGAATTCTGTGGGGGAAAAAGTCAGAACTGTGAGATATAAACTTGTTTGTTTCTGAGTTGTTGGAAAATGATTAGAAGACTATAGAAACTTGTTTACGCCACTGAAGAAAAAAGGAAATTGTGACTTTTTATATCACAATTCTGACATTTTCTTACATTTGTGAGTTTATATCTCACGATTCAGACTTTATAACTCGCAATTCTGATTTTTTTCTCTCAGAATTTAGTGATATAGACTCACAATTGTAAGTTAATAGTCACAATTTTTACATGTAAACTCGCAAATGTGAATTGTAATATAAAAAGTCACAATTAAATGTTTTATTCCATGGTGGAAACAAGTTTCTAACAACTCAGGAACAAAACCCAGCACACAAATCTTGTGAATGACTAAATGAAGGAGGTGAGCTGATTTCAAAGCTTTTTATACTAATAATCAACACTAAACAAAAAAAAGGTGCTGCCTCAAAAATATCAAGTATACAATCAACTTGGATGGTTAAGTAGTTCAAATTAAATTACATTAAACTGGCTTAAAAAGAGTTGAATCTCGTACAAAAAAGTTGAAAATGGCTTAACTTAATGAGTTAAAGCAATGTAAAAACATTTGCTTTCATAACTGATTGATATAATTTTGAGCAGTGCTGTTGTGACCGGCGGGTAACAGCTGGCAGAACTTCTGTGGTTCCTCCCGAGAAAAGCAGGATAAATAATCAAACGAGAATGAAACCCCACCTGTAAAACTCTATCAGCGTGTGGGAACAAGACAGACAGAGAATGGAGCCATAATGGCGGAAAGTCTGAGTGTTTCTCTGATGTTCTGCAGGGAAAGAAAGCATATCGTCAAACACACTTAAACTATAAAAAATGGACGTGCTTTTCTTGAGTCTTCAGGGGACGATGTGTGTTATTTAATTGACCTAATTACTGCTCGTACCAAAGTTTGATTTTCACATTCGGCGGAGTAATTGCAACGATCGCGTTGCGGCTTGTTCTAGTGAAGGAGTAAAAAAAACTCGAGTCGGTAGTTCGGGCTGTCCGAGAGAACTGGATCGGACAATTACCTCCTCCAGCAGAGAAATAAATCGGGCCTCAAGCGTGGGAAACATCTGTACAATTTAGATGGGCGTTTGCTGCCGAGACATGAAAATTACCTAGGATTATTGGTTCAGAGGATTTCCTTGCCAAGCCAACGGCTCTACCTGCGCGCACCCTGCGAGGTAAAGTAGTGCGTCGGACAAAAATGAGGTAGTGCCGATTGCTTTTCAACACGGTTCCATGGATTGTGATTAAACAGCTTTCCGTTTAAACAAACACTAACAGGCCAGCCGCCGAAAGAGAGGTGGAAAAAAACGGGATTTGGCTCCCAGGACGTGTTTTAAACCCCCGCCTCGAATCCCGAGTGTGATTTTCAGAGCCGCTAAGGCAGTTCAAACAGAGTTTTTCAACCCTCAAACGTCTGATTGTTGCTCTTGTTGACTATTAAGAAAATACCTCCCAACTCTAATCTGCTCACATTGAAATAGGCTACGTGCTGGGAATATAATAAAAAATAAAAATGATATTGACCCCATGACATACATTTTTTGACTTTTTGTCCGTTTCTTGACCTTAATAAAAAAGTTAAATAAGTATTATGGGAATACTCTCTTCTTAAGGAGCATATTTGAGGATGTGCTTCCACCATCACCTGTCCTGTAAAAATAAAGTCAAATATCGAAAAAAAATTATAGCCTAATAATTAAAGGCCCAACAAAGTGCCTTGAAATGAGCAGCATTCAGTGTAAAGGTAATTTCCACTGAAACCGGAAGACAGGGCGGGGCATATCGAACAGCTCCTCCCCCTTTTTATTAAATAGCCGTTTGGTTTATATCACAGCTCAGACAGAGCCGTTGAGATCGTTAAAGGTCCTGTTCTTCACGATTCCATTTTTCAAACTTTAGTTAGTGTGTAATGTTGCTGTTAGAGCATAAATATTACCTGTAAAATTATAAAGCTCAAAGTTCATTGCCTAGCGAGATATTTTATTTAACAGAAGTCCCCTTTCAAAGCCTACAGCGAACGGCCGGTTTGGACATTTAACATTTAACATTACAATTTAAACAATTAAAAGTATGACAACTACTAAATAAACAGCTTACTACTGTGAAACATCCTGCAATAGTCGTGTTTGAACAGGTTCAAAACGATTCTCTTCATCTATGTTCTCCGGGTCTGATTCCGGCTCAAATTGATAAGGTAATATGTTTGACATTTTTACCATAACAATCAGCGCATGCATCTCTAATTTATGGTAAGAGGCGTGACCTTTCCGGGCAACATGCGATAAGCTGCTGTCGAATCACAACACATCACTTCATAGAACAAGGAAGTCACCTGCCGTTTTTTGGACAGTGAAAACAGCGGTATACATATAAGTAAATTGTGTGAAAAATACTGTTTTTTTTTTACATACGAAACATGAACACATGTTATATTGCACACTGTAAACACAATCAAAGCTTCAAAAAAACACGAAGAACGGGACCTTTAAAGCCGCAGTTTCCGCCTAATCTCTAATGTTTCTTCTCCTAATCTCCATATTACTTTAAAATACAGCATTCTGTGCAGAATTCAAAGGATCCAATGCGTGTTGTGGCCTGCGTCTCGATCATGTGATCCACTCTGTGCTGTCGTGTCTCTGGACACTAATGTGAAACCAGACTTCATTCGCCCCAATGGAAAGCATATTTACATTGTCTGAATCGTTCCCTGTCCCCTATATAGTGCACTATGTGCAATTCACCATATAAAAATAGTAATTGTGTGAACAAGTGACTGAACTTAGCCCTAGCTTCAGCATCTATTTATAATAAATGGAGGGATGCTTCGGATTCTAGAGAGCATTTGATTGGACAGAAAATCTGATGAGAAGCTGAAGTGCAGTGTGATGTCATCAAATCATCGATCTATATTTGAAGAAGTGACTGAAAGCTTTGAATGCTTATATATTCTGAATGCGAATTGTGTCGTTGTTTTGGAGCACACTAACTTATAGTTAACAGTAAGACTAACATATTCATCCTAAAAAAACAAAAAACTTGATTTAGATTTCATGTGGTCTTTAAAAAAATAGGAGTATGATCCATTCTACTTCCTGTTTGAACACATCGTCTGTCAAACAGTTTCAGTGAGTCTTCACGCTTAGAAAAAAAGGTACAAAAGCTGCCACTAGGACAGGAACCTTTCAAATGGTAGCTTTAAGGTAATAATATGCAACTTAAGGGGTAAATAAGGAGTACCTTTAGTGTATTCAACGTTAGTTCGGGTCTGTCAATAACATTACCAGTGAATATGGGAAGCCAAACAAACCAAAAGTGGGACGAGACGGGTTTACAGAGCTCGCGCCATTTTAAACAGCGCAGCGCAAACCATACATGCAAATAAATGTACAATAAAGAAACCCCTCCTTCCTTACAAAAAATTGGTTCTCTGCCCAAGTTTAGGAGTTTGTCCCTATAAAGACAAAGAAGAAAGACAAAAGACAAGATGAAATGCATACATTTCTTATGTTTATTATCTTTAATAGTGTTAGTAAAGAGTATTGTGCGTCGATCCTTTGAAGAACTGCACAGAGGCTACGGAAAGAGCTACAAAGCAGAAACTTCAATGACTTTGAATATCGTAGTCGTCTTGAGGAGCACGCCAACCTTCTGGTGATTATATCGGACAGTTTACATGTTCAGCTAATGTATTTTACTATTGTTGCATTCAGCCATCATTTGTAGACTTTAAGCTTTTATGTCTGAATTCCATAATTAAAACAATCATTTGTTAATTTTGAATAGAATGTTAAAACTAAAGATTGATTTTATGTTATTGATATTTTGTGATATTGATTTATAGGGTGAATTCAGTGTGATTTGGACACTTTTTGCCATTGAGATTAATTGGAAAAAGTGTCCCTCCCAATCAACCTGAACACACACACACACACAACACACACACACACACACACACACACACACACACACACACACACACACACACTATATATATATATATATATATATTAATATCTGTATAATGCTTTAGAATGACCTTGACCTCATCACCACAGTCAATGACTTCAAGAGGCTATACAAGACTTATGTCTTCTGGTGGACCATATTTTCAACCCTCCTGTGAACGCTCCATTGTCACTACCAATTTTACATACCAGGGGACGGCAAAGGTAATGTTAATTTTAAGTTTGACACAGCAGTTTTGCAATTATTACTTTTTCAAGGCTTTTTCTTTAGGTTCATAGATCTGCTGTGCAGTGACAGGGGAATCTGTCAGTCGATGGGTCCCATTGACTTCCATAGTTTTTTCTATGCTCTGGAGTCAATGGGATCCACCAATTTTTTAGTAACTGACATTCTTCTGTGAAATATCTTCTGGGTTCACTGTTCAGCAGAAAAAATCATACAGGGTTGGAACAACTTAAGGGTGAGTAAATTATGCTTTTTTTTGGTGAACTATAAAGGTAAAACAAATTTGAATGAATGTCTCTGTCCCCTAAAGCCTCCTCATTGCTATTCAAAATGTCAGGAGTAGTTAAAAATTTTCTACAATGCGCCTAGCCATTTTACCTCACTCATTTACATGAATAATAGCAGAGGTTTATGGGTAAAATGTAATTGAGTGGCGCCAAATTAACTTGTATCTGTTTAAATTGCTCAGCGCCGCGCTGGTGAGGATTGTTCGCGCCGAACTGCCAATTGGGTGTCGCTAGGAAACACGTCCGCGCTGCCCATTGGGTGTCGCTAGGAAACACGTCCGCGCTGCGCTGACGAATCGGCCGCGCGAGCTCTGTAAACCCCCGCTGTCTCGTCCTCTATGGTCTCGTCCCACTTGTGGTTGTTTGGCTTCCCATAAGTGAATGTAACGGTCGCGTCTCGTTAGTTGGTGAACAGTGTCCTCTAGTGGAAAGAAATAAACATGAAAGTTTTATCTAGCGCAGGGGTTTCAGTCTTTTAGAGACCACAGCCCATTGAAAGACATAATAAATACAATTTTAATGCATTTTATATGTGTGTGCCACAGAGCCCCAAAACCTGAAGGACCCCATCCCAAAATGTAAAAGGCATCTATATAGTTTATATATGTTAGACCCAATTTATATATTTATTTGTTGGTTTTAATATAAAAATATTCAATATGATTTGTACTTATTTAAAAAAACATAACAAAAATATAATAAAACGTTTTCTTTTATTTTTAATTCGTTTAAATCTTTATATAAAAATGACATATCCTCATTTACACACGTAAAGTGTGTGCGCGCGCGTCTACGTCCTGAAGTCCTTCCGGTTCTTGTACCCGTCACATCCGGTCGGCCCAACACTCCGCTGTTGAATCTAAAGCATGCGCACTGAGTCACTTGAGCAGGGCGGATGATGATGGTGCGGTAAAGTTCACGGTAAGGTGTGGTAACCTTAACCTTATCCGTACATTTACACGGTCGCGGCATGTTTTATTCATTTAGATGAAAGTTACGCGCGAGTCTTTTGTCCGACGGCGCGCGCGGATGGTGGTAGTGCTGCTGCACGAGCCGTCTGTCATCATCACATTCACAACATTTCTTATTCACCACCAATTAAGCCGATAACTCATTAAACAACGCGCGCGTGCGATTTAACACCACACATGTAAGTCAGTTTTGTTGTACAATTGAGTTTATGAGTCGTTATGTCGATGTGTTTTCTCAGTCTTGTCACGCCACGTTCGCTGAGATTCGGCACGCGCGTGACACGCTTGTCGGTTAGCAGCGCGAGCGCGCTGAAATTAGGCTCTTTTTTAATGTTAGTCGAATAATAGTAATAACAAATATCAATATCTGAGGTAAATCTAATTGTATGGTGAAAATCGAATAGCACTTTAGGTTAATGGATCATATGGCTTTGATTAAACTCACTATTGGGACCGTGTTGCATCAGGAAAAAGTAGTTAGAGGTGCTGTCAGGTTATGGATTACCTTAGAAGTTACATTCCAACAATACCATAGTATATATGTCAGAATACCTTGGTGCCACTTCCTAAAATCATAACGCACATTTGTACAATTAAGTTACATTTAAAGTACACAGTGAAAGAGAAAGTGCTGATTCAGCGCGTGTGTGTTTTTGGGTCATCATCTGTTGTTAATGCTCTGGTGAGGTTATTTAATGTTCTTCAGTAAATATCGATGTTGAATTGCATAATCAAATACCCCTTTGTTAAAGATAATATATTTTCATTAAATAGCATCTAATTTATGAGTGTGTGTGACCTGAAATGGTCATGTTCATCTCATTAATTAAACTTTTATTATTTTTCAAGTACCATGTAATTACTATGGTATAAGAAAAAAGTATTAAAAAGTAAAATGTATACAGTTTTAAACTGGTTTAGTAAACCTCACACACAGAATTTAGTGCAAAATCCACTTAACTAGCTTAAGTAAAAATAACAAAGCGAATAAGCACATACTTCGTTAATTTGATTAATCATTAATTTATCAAAAATCCACCAATGCAGTTTCAGTTAATGCAATGATTCATGAAGTCTCAACTCAAATGAGTAAAAGAAAACAAACTTCAGTTCAACATATTTAAGTGGACTGAACACAATGAAATTAAGTTGCGATAAAATATAAAGCAGTTGCGTGTATTGCTTCAGCTCATTTTAATTAAGTAAACCACACAAGCTGCAAAACATTTTTTTTCCAGTGTGTTTTCAGTGATAGACTGATTTGGCAGATGAGTTTTTAAAAATAAAATCAGTGTCTCTGTGGTCTCAAACTGTTCACTTGCTTGATTAACAGAATTGTTAACTTGCTCCCTGTGTAATGTACAAATTCTCTTATTTTTTTCTTTCTTTGGTTGCTTGAGCAAATATTGTATAAAAAGAGTGTTATATTGTATATTTCCACATTGTATCATCCATTGGTCACCCTGCTCTCTTGTTAAAATTATCAGTAAATCATCAACAACTGCTTTGTCTAAGATCTGACTTTATAGTATGGTGTTTGTATTGTGTGTACTGTAAGATATTTCAGTTTGACTCATGTTTGTATGCATGTCTCTCACTCAGATGTGTGTGTCCTGTGCGGAGATTGGGAATAAACTGACCAAGGACAGCAGCTAACCCACATATGGCCTGCGAGTCGGCGTTACCTGCCATCATGGACGAGCAGGCCCTCATGGGACTGAACCCCAACGCTGATGCCTGTTACAGGCAGAGGGTGAGCACAAAACACTACAGTAAACATGTATACACTTAAAGAGGACCTATTATGCCTTGATGTTGTTTCAGGCTGTACTAGAACAGGTGTTCCTGCTTGAATGTTGATTATTTTCCTCATATTCTCCATTGTTGCGGCTCCTCTCTTCCCAGTCTGTCAGTAACGCTCTGTTTACTTCCTGTCTCTATGAAGCCCCTCCTTCTGAGAAGCACACTGCTCTGATTGGGCGGCTGGATCAGTGTGTTGTGATTGGTCGAGCGCTTTGAGTGTGTTTGGGAAATGTCCCGCCCCTTACCATAACCGCCAGTTTAACACACTACTAACTATCTCAACCAGGCCCCGCCCCTTTATTCTGCATATGAATTATTATAATGAGGAATATTGTGACGTGTTCGTTCTCGGAAGAAACTCAAGATACAATGGAGGCGTTTCAGGAGTTCAGAAACACTGATATAGAGAAGAACTGGAGCTTTTTCATGCTCAAACAGCAACATTACACACTGTAGACAGATGAAGATGATTATTTTTATTTATCTATTTAGTGTGTGTCTGTTTACATGTATTGCATAACCACCTTTGGAATTTTGGATGCAGTGCATCGGGTAAGAAAAACACTTTTCTGTGTGCTTTCAGGCGCTGGCATATTTTGAGCAGTTGAAAGAGTCTCGGGATGGATGGGAAGTGTGTGCTGAAGCCCTGGTTAAAGGGCTTTACAGGTGAGCAGAGCATCAAACTGCTGAGCCTAATGCATGGATGCAATAAATGTTGCAGCAAAGCCTGCTGTAATATATAGTATTTGTTAAGATGTATGAGTATTATGCGCTCATTTATATTTGGTTTACCTGCTTTTAGTTTAGTTATTTTTATGACCCAGCCAATCACACTGCAAAGTATACATCATGTGACCTAATCAGTGACTGAATGTATGCATGTGTTTTTGTTTAAATAAAATGTGCCAGTCGATGAGACTGGTTGTTGTGAAACAATACTTTGTGTGTTGTCTGTGTACTCTGCTAACAGTATTAAAGGATCAATCCACTTTTTTTGTAAATAGGCTCATTTTCCCCTAGAGTTAAACAGTTTTACCGTTTTTGAATCCATTCAGCCGATCTCCGGGTCTGGCGGTAGCACTTTTAGCATAGCTTAGCATAGATCATTGAATCTGAATAGACCGTTAGCATCTCTCTCAAAAAAATGACCAAAGAGTTTTGATATTTTTTCTATTTAAAACTTGCCTCTTGGAAGTTATAAAGCTGGGGACTATTTTCAGGCGCTGCGTAATATCACCCAGGGTACTGCAGCAAAGTTCCTTGAAAATCGCAACTTTTCAATTTCCGTCGGTCTTAGTTCACGATGTAACTACAGAAGAGGCAAGTTTTAAATAGGAAAAATATCGAAACTCTTTGGTCATTTTTTTGAGAGAGATGCTAACGGTCTAATCAGACTCTATGCTAAGCTATGCTAAAAGTGCTTCCGCCAGACCCGGAGATCGGCTGAATGGATTTGAAAACGCTAAAACTGTTTAACTCTAGGAGAGTTGGAAAATGAGCCTATTTCCAAAAAAAGTGGCGTGTTCCTTTAATGCCATAATGTAGTAGAGGAACGTACTGATATTCCTTATTTAATAATATTGAATAATTTAATGTGAGTGTGTTCTTTTGTCAGTGACGATCATGTGAAGTTCTTCTGCTTTCAAGTCTTGGAGCACCAGATCAAATTCAGGTATCACTGAATCTTATGCCTGTATTTGCATTAATATTTGTGTTAGAAAAATTTGAATTTCATTCATAGTGTGGTGGTACATTAGCCTGGTAATACCAGACTCTGCTACTTCACTTTGCTTCGCACACAGAGTCTGGAATGGCATAATAGAGAAGTGTTTTCTCTTGTCTGAAGTTTAAAATCATTGGTTACCCGTAAGCCAATCAGATAAGTTTATTTATGACGTATGTTATGCGCCGACACAGCCGCATCGAACCACAGACATCATGCATTGAACTCAAATCTATGATTGAACTTCCACTGTAAACCTGCTGTAAACACTTGATGATGCGAGCGAAATACCGGAGTGAACATGGCTGTAAACAACTTTTGTAAACGACCTTTGCAGATTAAAATTGCAGATCAAGTTAATCTACGCATCCACGGTACAATCGCGGCCTCTAAACTTCTTTTTGACAGAGTGAAGCAAGAAAATATTTGTAGCCAACTCTCAAATTTAGGATTAGATCTTTTAAACACAGCTCTTTGTTCCTCACGAGTCTGTCGGAAATGCTGCAACTTAATTTCAAGATTACAGAAATTAATTTAATTTCCCAAAACCAGTCGGGAGTAGGGCCACAACATCACCTCCATTTAAAAGGTTTATCAAACACTCTTCTTGTTCTGGCTTCAGTTTGAAAAACCCCAGAATGTTCTCCATAACAGAGCGAATTGCATCCCGTGTCTCATTTCCCATTTCCGCGGTCGTTTCGGTTTTCGATTTCTCTAACCTACAATGTAAAACTGTGTGCTTAGCGTCTACATCCCGGCTCTCAGCCCGCCCTCTGTTCGTAGATTGGCCGGCTGTTTTCAGGCCGGAGGAAAACTGAAAGATAGGCTGCTATCTCAGACTGACTACAGGAGCGAAATAAAATTAGCGGAAGTAGGAAGTCTGACGTAGTCAGGTTAGTGGTCCATTAAAGTCACACTGAAACAGAAGTATCGACAGATCTTCTGTATTGAGAAAAAATGTAGGGTGGGGTTTTGCTTCTGTGTATTGGTTGTTGATTGGATGTTGAGATGTGGGCGTGGCTCTCTAGTCTATGCAGATGAGCTTGAGCTGGCAGGGGGCGGAGTTTAAGCAGACCAAATGATTGGAGGATCTGTGTATGTCATCAGTCTGTCGTTTTCGTTGGAAGAAAGTTACATTTTGATTAAACAATTCCCAGGTCAAAAATGTATACATGGGTAAATCGTTTTAAAAATAAGATCTAGATTAGGTAGTCTTTAATAAATTCACACATTGGAGCAGCACAATAATAAAAGAATATAAAAACTAAAATTGATGTCATCAACTGCACAGTATACAACAAATCAAGATCCGTGTTGATTATAACACGCATTCAGAGAATAGATAGGGTGAATTTTCATTTATGCCGACTTTAGACCTATAACACATAAATATCGGTTTGCTACTGTTTAATGATGCATATTTGGTAGGGGTGTGAACCTACACTGGTCTCACGGTTCGATTCGATTACGATTATCATGTCATCGATTCAGTTCAATTCGATATCTCGATGCACCGCATCCTCAATTTTCAATTTTACTTCAAAGTGATGTGTGTGCGTGCGCGCGTGTGTGTGTTCGCCTGTTCGGGAAGTCGGAGTGACATTCCAGTTTAAGTTTCAAGGGAGTAACGCCTGTTTATGCCATTAAGAAAATTAAATTCTGTCAAATCAATTTTGTTTGAAAGAAATGTGCATTTAAAAGCAGCGCTCATTCATCGGTGTATAATGTTACCAGATGCGCGCATCAATCCGTCGCCGAGTCCATGTTGAAGGTGACGATCATCCATTTATAATCACGCGTAACAACACAGAATAATTGTAATTTGACCATCGCGTGCGGATGCTTAAATCAGAGAACATTATTAGTGCGGGTGGATGATGTTTTGGGCTGTGGATTCGGGCGACGGAGCTCATCTTAAAGCATTCAGACTCTGCAGGCATTCCAGCTCGGGTGAACACGGCTAACGTGGTTGATCAAGTTAGTGGTATTACCTCCTGAATATTCTATTAGTGCGTGACATGAGCGCACACAGCGCGTGCGTGTCTTCTCCAGGCCTGCTTGCCCAGATGCAGGCTTTTAAAGTAGTTGGAGCATGTTTAATTACTCGCACTCGCGTCTCGTTTCCCTCTAGTCCCCTTTTCCCTCAGTCTATGCTACCGCGACAAAGCACATGCGCGATAAATGACGTCAGAAAAGCGTCAGTACATTATAATCGGTTATGGTCTATTACTGAACCGATACCGAATCGTCCTTGTCTGCATCGCGATTCACCGTAGAAACGATTAATTTCAACACCCCTAATATTTGGAGGGAGATTGTGTCGGTCCTTACAAATTTAGCACTAAACAAATAATTAGACCTGGTCCATTAGGTTCTTGTTAGTGCCATCTTATTTGAGTTTTATTAATATTTTGAATTAGCTTATATTTATATTTTCATGTTAATTTCAATGGTTTAATATTATATGGTTTAATATTTCATTGTGCTTTTGTCATTTTATTATTATTATTTTTAATATTGCCATTTAGGTTTCATTTTTGTTTTAATTTATTTCAGTGCATTTCAGTTTATGATCTATTCTCCTGCACATGACTTCTATCATTAAAAAGTACACAAAATATGAATGTATGGTGTTAAAGGCTGTGTGTTTGCAGACACGGGTCGCTCTCCGCGGCTCAACAGCAGCTGATCCGAGAGACCCTGATGAAGTGGTTGCAGGCTCAGGTTAGTGCTGTTGGCCTTTTGATTTATATTCATGTGTGTATGAATGCGTAATCATTGAAATATGATTGCATCTCTGTGTGTTGGTGCTTTTGTCCAGTTGATGAACTTGCATCCAGAGAAGCCCTTCATCAGGAATAAAGCGGCGCAGGTTTTGGCCCTGACGTTTGTGATGGAGTATCTGACTTTCTGGCCCAAGTTCTTCTTTGACATCCTCGCTCTGGTGGGACTGAATCCGAACGGTGTGGACATTTACCTGCGGATGCTGATGGCCATCGATGCTGAGGTGGTCGATCGGGACATCCTGCACAGCCCGGAGGTAAAACAGGCCCATGCATCTGTGCATTCTTGGGGCCTTATGAAATCAGCTTTATTTTTCCCCAAATTCTGTTTTTTTCATGGAAAATGTTCTGGATTTAGTTTTTTTTTTTTAGATGGATTCAGACTCCATTTTAATGGTTAAATAAAAAATACATTTGAATCATGAAACGATTTAACAACAGTTTATTTAAAGTTTAGCAAAATTTGCATGTTTAGGGCTCTTTTCAAATTCCGTTTTATTTTTTTAACCAAATTCTGTGTTTTTAGTTTCCTGGACCTCATTTTAATGGTTTAATTAAATTGAAATAATCAAAAAGCATGTCTAATTAGTTAAATTCGTAAAAACAACAATTTGAATGTTTTGTTTTTAATTTGAATTACTATTAAATGTTTTTTTTTTCCTCCCACATTTAATGTTGTATAGTTTCTGGTAATAAAATTGAGACATAAAACATTATTATAATTTTTTTATTTAATTAAATAATATTTTAATCATATGAAATAACTTTGCACAATAACATGCTGCACAATGAGCTTTACTGTTAAAATTAAAGCATGAGAGAAAAATGGATTATTCCTTAAATTAAAGTTTTGATCATTTATTATTATTAGTGTTTAGTATAATTATTAATAATAATAATTCATTACATTTATATAGCGCTTTTTCTGGGACCTTAAAGCGCTTTACATGGAAGGGGGGAATCTCCTCGACCACCACCAATGTGCAGCACCACCTGATGATGCGACGGCAGCCATAGTGCGCCAGTGCACCCAGTACAGTGGTGCTCGTTGATGATTTAAAAACAAATATATCGGCACAATGTATGATTCCAATCCATTTATTTTGCTATAGTGGAACTATTTTTTCAGATACCTCACAACCGCGTATAAACTTCCGCTCGATATTTGAGTCTGAAGCGTCAGCACTAGGAGTGTGACGAGATCTCGTACCACGAGATCTCGCGAGAGTAAAACATGACGAGATTTCCCGTTAAGTGAAAAGCTGTCTCGCGATATCACCATGACTGAGCGTGAGGGTGAGATTACCATAGAATATTCCACCGCTACACTCACATTCGCCTAAACTAACATTTTTTTTTTTTTTTTTTAAATAAAAACAGCAAAACGTTAAAGTCTGCTCTGCTCATCCAGCACGAGTTGCCATTGCAATCAGTGCAGCACGAATCACAGTTCACTGATCGCGTGAGGATGGCGGAGGATTCGTTGCGCAACACACTAAACGTCTGATAAATGTCTTATCTTGTAGAGTGCACGCTCAGCACCGCTGCTCACAGAGTACGCGATCAAGAAAGTGAAAGTAAAACATAAGCTCCCCGATGTGCATTGCGTACAAATTAGGCCGCGAACATACAATAGTCCGTCTCCCAATACCCATCTCTGGACTGTTTATTTCCGGCTATGGTCTCAGTTTGCACTTCGAATATTGAGAGAGTAGGCTACTGTAATGTCTTAAGGACAACAGACAAGGGAGGCTCCGTTTCTGAACTTAAAATCGGAAAGCAAGAACAACTGTAGAGACAAAGACACCAGCCTTGTTTCTCTCTACCGGGCCTTTTCCGAACTCACCGCATTAACCCTATAACTGCCGGTGCAAAATAAAACAGCAATTCCAAAACAATTATAAAGAGTCTGTGTGCTAACTTTATTATGGTTGCACTTGCCCTTATTGTTACCACTTAGTAAGACTTCAAGGAGTTCAGTTAGGAGGTCACACACAGCCTCAGTCAGAAGGCCTGAAAGCTCTTCAATGTACAGTAGGTCTGAAGAGACTAATGTGAAATCATACAGGAGAAAAGCCAGTCAATAAAAACCTTTTACAGTGCTTGTATATTGTTTTCTTTCAATGCATTTGATAATTTATACTCCTAATGCATGTCATTTTCAGGTCTACTTTATAGGATTATTAGTTAAACATTGCAAAATGCACCTGCATACTATTTTTCCAGTCATGAATTTTGTCATTGAGGATTTCTGAAAAATTGTGCAAAAATCTCATCTTGTCTCGTTCTCGTGAACCCAATCTTGTGTCTCGTCTCGTGAGATAAGCGTCTCGTCACACCCCTAGTCAGCACACTCCTGACCACTTGACGGCGACAACCACTGCGGTACAAGGACGCTGTACGGAACACGGTGTCTAGCGCATAGACAGTAGAAAAAAGACCGAGAACCGAGCAAAAAGACTACAACCAAATGTAAACATCCCCCCTGTTTCCGGTAGCTCAGTAATATCAGCGAGCAATGAGTCCTCCAACAGAAATCAATGGGATTTTACAAAATGCCAAATAAAACACGACAGAAACTCATGCACTCACCACTCGGTGAGTTGCACAGTTTTGAAAATGAATGTTTAAGGGTTGTTTTAAGGACATGTTTGTGCGTGCCCATAGACTTCCATTCTGAAGCTGTCAAAGGCGATTCTAAAACAGTCAAAAAGTCGAGACAGGAACCATTGTCAAAATTTTGGTGTTCACCTCTCTAGTTCATCCAAAACAGACTACAAAATAGACTCAAAGTGTTAAATACCGGAATAATCCTTTAACGTCTCATCCGAAAGGACGGTGCTTTTTGACAGTATAGTGTCCCCACCACTACACTGGGGCGTTAGGACCCACAGAGCACAGGGAGAGCGCCCCCTGCTGGCCTCACTAACACCTCTTCCAGCAGCAACCTGGTTTTCTCAGGAGGTCTCCCATCCAGACACTGTCCAGCTTCAGTGGGTGACCAGTTTTGGGCTACAGGGTGATATGGCTGCTGACAATTATTACATTGAGATGTATCTAAAGTCTACTGTACAACAGTATATGTTTCTGTCAAGTTAACCTGGACTTTTATTTTGATGGGCTGCCGTAAAGGCCTTTGAGTTTCTGTGTGTTTTATGATGAATGATAGTTTTTCTCAAATGAAACGGTGAAATGCTGATGAAGTGAATGTCAGAGTGGCTCTGGAGATGAAGTTCATGCATTCATGTCCATAAAGTGAGGCGGAAGAGGCTAAAAACAGCGAGTGTCACGTGTGTGTGTGTGTGTGTGTGTTGTACATGAAACGATGCGTCTGCACTATTCATTCACACATACATTCTTGTGATTAAAACATCTCTCTCTCTCTCTCTCTCTCCTAGGAGACTCGCAGAAATACTCTGATTAAAGACGGCATGCGCGAGCAGTGCATCCCGGCGCTGGTGGAGTCCTGGTTCCAGATCCTTCAGACGTACCAGCACACACACAGCGAGCTGACCTGCCAGTGTCTGGAGGTGGTGGGCGCGTACGTGTCCTGGATCGACCTCAACCTCATCGCCAACGACAGGTCAGAGCAGCTCTGATGACCCCATACATTGACTCATATTGATATTTTGATGAAAAGGCAGATGTTTTATAGTATGGTGGCCGATATGTAAAGTAAAGAGAGACATGAAAGAAGTGCAGACTGGGCGGTGTTATATTGAGGGTTGCTATTGACGATGGTTGTTATCGTAGAATAATGCACCTCAGAATGTTGGGACTGACCAATCAGTATTCTGGCATCCGCGCTGTCAAAATAAAAGTCCCACTTTAGACACATTGGCCAAACAGAATAACTTATCGGCCGATGGTGATATGTGAAGTCCCCCTGTAGTCAATATTATCCCTTAAAACTCATCTTTGATCACCAAAATGACACATTTAAAAGTTTTTTTCCTTGAAAAAAATTCTTCATACCTTAAAATATCTTGAATGTAACCCGACACCCTTGCCTCATTTAGTATACACCGTTCTATGAATATGCAAATGAGCCCCGCCTCCACTCACTCACTCACTCAGAGATCCACTGGTTGACGAGCACACGTTGATCTGATTGGTTACAAGGTCGTTTGTGACGTCAGAAACACCAGCGATTTCAAGCCGTGTTTTTGAGACTGTCTTTTTCACTGCAGTTTTAAGCAGAAAATACTCAGCAATGCTGTCGACTTATGAACTTACACATGATTTGTCTTAAAGCATATTAAAAACACCACATACATATAAACAACATTAAAAGCTGGATTTTCACACAAGTGGACTTTAAAAATGAACATAAAGGCTGATACATCCGTTGACCACTTTGTATCTCGCTCATATAGATCGGCTCTAATGACCTTTTTGATGAAAATGCAGCTACTTGTCTGTTTATATGAGAGCTGTGTGTGTGTAGGTTTGTGAATCTGTTGCTCAGCCACATGTCCATGGAGGAGCTGCGGGAGGAGGCGTGTGATTGTCTGTTTGAGATCATCAATAAGGGAATGGATCCTGTGGACAAAACCAAACTGGTGGAGTCTCTGTGTCAGGTGCTGCAGTCCGCAGGCTTCTTCAATGTGGAGCAGGTGTGCAAATACATCAATAATACAAGTAACATACCATGTTGTCATGAGCAACTGATTTAAGTCTCAAACATTACATGTCTTTGGTTGTAATGTTGCTTTCAGAGAGTAAACTGGAAACTGTTTCTCGGTAGGGCTGAGCGATAATGGCAAAAACATACATTTAGTTTTTCTGTAATACAATTATTTTTATTAAATACATTGCTATAATACTATTATGGTAACACTTTACAATAATCTTGCATTTATTAATCTTAGTTGATGTTGATTTCAGCATGTACAAATATATTAAATATAGAAATATATTATAGTTGCAACTTAAAATTTAATGGATCTGAATTAGGAGCGGCTGTATTTTTTTTAACTTGCGTTAAGAAATACGATTAAATATTGTACCAAATGTATTGCTTATTGCTAGTTAATGCATTAATAAACTGGGAACGTAATGTAAAGTGTAAACATTATTACAATATATTTCTTATTTTGTTTACAATAAAATAATTTTATATGGATACTGAATTTTGTTTTCCTTTGTAAAAAAAGTGTATTACAAACAAAATGTATTGTAAAACTGTTGTATTGTAAAATAAATCAAATATTTCATAGGACTATAAATCTACATCTCAATTTCTTCATTTTCAGATGTTAAACCATCAGGCTTTTATTTTAGTGCCACGCTTCACTCTGAAACCGATATTTAAATAAATTGCAACCTGCATGATTAGACCATCACACTAATCGTTATATTTGCAGCATATATAAGGTTGCATATGATTGCATTCAAGAATTGCTGTATCCAATTCATCATCTGTGTGTACGTTGTGTCTCTCAGGAGGAGGATGTGGATTTTCTGGCCAAGTTTTCTCGGTTGGTGAACGGCATGGGTCAGTCTCTGGTGCTAAGCTGGACTAAACTCAGTAAGACGGATTTGAAGGTTTCTGCGGACACACTGCATGCCGTGGAGTCAAAGGTTCCCCTGATGCTACAGCTGCTAATCCATGAAGACGACGATATTTCAGCCAACATCGTGGGCTTCTGTTACGACTACCTGCATGTGCTCAAACAGGTACACACACAATATTATAAGATGATCTACACTTGGGCTGGGTATCCATTCAGATTTTCGATTCTAAATTGGATTTCGATTCTTGATTCGATTCGATGAATATAGATTTAATACAAATGTTATATTTACACTACCGTTCAAAAGTTTGGGGTCAATTTGTTTTGTTTTTTTGTTTTTTTAAAGAAATTAATACTTTTCTTCAGAAAGGACGCATGAAATTGATATAAAGTGACAGTAAAGACATTTATAATAATCCAAAATATTTATTTTTTAATGAAATGCTTTTCTCTTGAACTTTCAAAGAATCCTGAAAAAAATGAATCACTGTTTGCACAAAAATATGAAGCAGCACAACTGTTGTCAACTGTGATAATAATCAAATGTTTCTTGACAATAAATAATCATATTATCCTGATTTCTGAAGGATCATGTGACACTGAAGACTGGAGTAATGATGCTGAAAATTCAGCTTTGATCACAGGAATAAATTACATTTTAAAATATATTCACATAGAAAACAGCTGTTTTACATTGAAATAATATTTAACAATATTACTGGGTTTGTTTTGTATTTTTAATCAAATAAATGCAGCCTTGGTGAGCAGAAGAGACTTCTTTTAAAAACATAAAAAATCTTACCGACCCCAAACTTTTGAACGGTGGTGTATAATAAAGAACAATGGTTTATTAATAAAGAAATTAAGAACCACAAACCTGTATAATAAACTGTTTTTATTTTAGGTACACTTGTGTACATTAAAACAGAACCCAACTCTATATTTCAAATGAATAGACAGGATTTTGATTCAAGATGAAAAATTGATGCTGAAAAGTCGCATGCCTCAATCAAACAGGATCAGGTTATTTTATGTTTAAGATAAAACACATAAAATCTCATAGCATTAGCTGTAACATGCAAGCCTATAAACAGTGGAGGAAAACTAATACTGGCTTTTGGGTGATAAATAAATATGGGAAAATATCGATTTATGGCCTTTAAGAATCGACCACATTTTAAAAAACGATGAATAAAAAAAAAAATCAATGTTTTTGCCCAGCCCTATCTACACATGAACCTCATGTTTAACTTTGTGTTTTTCAGCTCCCAGCTCTCAATGAGCAGCAGAAGAGCAACGTGGAGGTACGGCAGCCCGGCGGGCTCATGTCGCCGCTGCATTAGTGTTGATTAGTGCTGTCCTTTATGACTGTTGTTGTCTTGCTAACAGGCGATCATGCTGGCTGTGATGAACAAACTCAAGTACGATGACGAGTATAACTTCGAGAATGAGGTCAGTGTGGAAAAGTCTATGTTCTTAGCGTGCTTTGGCAATAAACATGTACAGTGTTTGTCGTGACAACATGTTTACAGTGGCGAGTGTTGCGTTCCCAAATTATGTATTTAATTCAATTCCAGCTAAAATAGCTCTGAATGCTGACATGGCATTAAATAAAATTATCAAATCACAAAAGCTGTAATTGATTCAGATTATCACACTGTAGGGCTGTCAAATAAAATTTTTAATTTCGAATATTCATTGAATTAAGAAAAAAACATGCACATTTAAATGCAAAAACCGTGCATTCAAATTGTTGGTGTCAAGAGGCGCGCGAGACATGATGATGACGTAACTGAAGCGGTTTGTTTTTGTTAGCTTATCCAGTTTTTATAAAAAAATGTATACCGCTTTCTCAGGTTACTGATGCATGAACAGTTTTATGCACTATTGTAAACTAATTTTCCTTGCATGCACGTTAAGGAAATTATATTTTATTTAAGAACAATTGTTTCAAAAGTTAATGCACCCTAAAAAGTGAATTTCATTTCAATAAAAGATGTGATGCTTGATGTGGTTTATATTTGCTCTTGTTATTGCGCTCGCTTGCGCCCTGTTGTGGGCATAGGAGACAAAAAAGTTCTTTTTTTCCTTGTAACATTGAAGTATTGCCTTTAGAATTCGAATATAAGAATTTTGCCAATATTTAAGAAATTCGAATTTAGCTTGTCAGCCATTTTGACATTCCTACTGAGCCATATTGCGATTTCGGGTTTATTTAGAAACATCTTGCAGCCCACTTATATAAATTGTTGTCTGTATATAAATATAGGTTTGTTTCTCTCAGGGCGAGGATGAGGCCATGTTTGTCGAATACAGGAAACAGTTGAAGATGTTGCTGGATCGATTGGCTCAAGTGTCTCCTGAGCTTCTGCTGGAGTCTGTGCACAGAGTCTTCAACGCCACCATGCAGTAAGACATGAACCTAACACACTGATGCGGAAATATCAGAGAAAACAGTGTTTTCCTTGTTCTTTTCAAGCTTCCTCTTGACTCCCAAGAACCTGTAAAACAGCTTGTTCTGAACTCTTCATTGTTATGAAATCACAGCCTTGCACTCATATGACCTTTAATAAATCCTAAATTTAAAGAGGTTCTACTAGAACAGGTGTTCCTGCTTGAATGTTGATTATTTCCTCATATTCTCCATTGTTGCGGCTCCTCTCTTCCCAGTCTGTCAGTAACGCTCTGTTTACTTCCTGTCTCTATGAAGCCCCTCCTTCTGAAAAGCACACTGTGCTCTGATTGGTCGGCTGGATCAGTGTGCTGTGATTGGTCGAGTGCCTCGAGTGTGTTTGGGAAATGTCCCGCCCTTTACCATAACCGCCAGTTTAACACACTACTAACTAACTCAACCAGGCCCCGCCACTTTATTCTTCGTATTAATTATTATAATGAGAAATATTGTGACGTGTTCGTTCTCAGAAGAAACTCGAAACTAAAATGGAGGCGTTTCAGGAGTTCAGAAACTGACACTGATATAGAGAAGAACTTTTTTCATGCTCAAACAGCAACATTACACAATAAAGACAGATGAGAAAAGCAGAATAGGTGCTCTTTAAAAGCCCATTTAAAGACATCACCTGATATGGGTTCGTGTGTGTGTGTGTGTGTGTGTGTGTAGGAACTGGCAGACGGTGCAGTTCATGGAGGTGGAGGTGGCCATCAGGCTGCTGTATATGCTGGGTGAAGCTCTTCCCGCGTCGCATGGAGCGCATTTCTCCGGAGACACTGCTAAAACCAGCACGCTGCAGGCCATGATGAGGACGGTGAGCCTCGCTTTTCTCCGGAGTGTTCTGAGCGAATAGAAAATTAACACGTTTTACATGCGCACCGTAGCGACAGAACGTCTGGTTCTCTGACAGGAAAAAGTTGCGTTTACTGATTTTTTTAATTTATTTTATATTTTATTTTGCTGTGCTTGTAGCAGTGTTATTTAAGTTTTTATTTTAGTTTAATAATAGTTGTATTCATATTTTGAATTAGCTTTTATTTTTATAATGATAATTTGTTTAATTTTAAAGGTGCATTATGTGATATTTAGTAGGATCTGTTGACAGAAATGCAATATAATATACATAACTATGTTTCAATGGTGTATAAAGACCTTATATAATGAACCGTTATGTTTTTATTACCTTAGATTGAGACCATTTCTTTCTACGCACACCGCGGGTCCCTTTACATTGAAATAGCAATTTTGCGGCACTGTTTCTACGGTGGCCCTAAATGGCCCTAAAGTACTACAGAGCGCGTTTCCTCACTATGTTGTTCTTCGTGTAAAGAAGCTGCTAAAGTCAGCGAATAAAACACTGACACAACGATGAACAAGTAACAAGAATATTCACAATAACATATAGTTTAACTGAATAATTAAGTATACATAATTTCTTAATAGATCTTTATAAAGAAACCTCATTGTTTAACTGGCTACTCTCTGCTGTCTAAGACGACATCACTTCCTGTTGGCCACTGTAACTTCTGTTGGGTGCAATTCGTAACCTCACCACTAGACATCGCTAAAAAACCACACTGCACCTTTAAATAATTTCGTTATGTGCTTTTATAATTTTAATAGTTTTTTTTTTTTTTTTTTAATATTGCTAATTTATTTTTGTTTTATTTTAATTTCCAGGTAATAGGTTTAGTCCAACTTTTTTTAATTTCTAATTTTAGTTTTTCATCTCTCTCTCTCTCTCTCTCTCTCTCTCTCTCTATATATATATATATATATATATATATATATACTAAAGAAATATTACTACTGTAATTTGTACTGTACTACTGTTCAGTGAAATGAAGTATATAAGAAAAGATATAGTAATAATAATTCTATTTTACCACGTCGATGTGCATGTAAACATTGTCAATGAAAGAACGAGTGAATAAATCGGGCACAAAGTAATGTCTACATCATGATGAGCGTTCTCTGATGTGTGTGTGTGTGTGTGTGTGTGTGTGTGTAGCTCATCTCCTGTGGCGTGAGCGGGTATCAGCATTCCTCTGTTACTCTGGAGTTCTTCGAGACCGTCGTTCGTTACGATAAATTCTTTCTGGTTGAGCCGCTACACATTCCCAGTGTCTTGGTGAGTGTTTCAAGCCTGTTATTCAATTACACTCCTTTCACAAGGTTGGTTTTATGTGTCACCCATAATTTAAACACATTTAGAGATGTGAGAGTGGTGCAGATTCAGTTTGAACTGAGTTTTGAGAGATTTTTGTGGGTTTTTTGTTCAGATGGCGTTTTTAGACCAGCGTGGTCTGCGGCACAGCAGTCCGAAGGTGCGCAGTCGAGTGGCGTACCTGTTCTCACGGTTCATCAAAACCCTGCAGTGAGTCACACACACACACACACACACAGCATCCGTTACACTATATGATCACGCTATCATTCATGCAAGTGCTTTTAAACCATTCAAGCACGAAAGGAAGCTCAAATATATATTGGCGCAATTTTAGCAGACAAATGAAATAATGAATTAAATGCATCACTAGTAAATGTTACATTTCACAGAATTGCAAAGTACATTAAATTTATACATTTTATCAATGTTAATAATATTCATTTAATTCACGTTTATTTGTATAGCGCTTTTCACAATACATGTAATTTCAAAGCAGCTTTACTGAAAATGTCCACATTACAATTTACAGTGATCTGTTATCAGAGTATGTATTTCAGAAATGTACATATGCAAATCAGTTAGCAAAAAATTAATTTAAACAATGTAATAATTTAAGGTTGAAACAATGAGCTCACTGAGGTAATGAATACTCGTCTGTTAACAAATGATTGACATTTAGAAAATTGTAGCATTTGTGCATGTTGATTCAGAGTTTCTCATCTAATAATACTCTCTCTTGTTTATTTATGCAGTAAACACATGAACGCGTTTATCGAGGACATACTCAGCAGAATACAGGACCTGTTAGAACTCGCTCCCCCGGTAAAACCGCTAATAAAAATCATTCAGCAGCATTTAAACATGCTGTAAACGTCTACTTGATGTGTTGTGTCTCTGTCTCTCCAGGAGAATGGGTTTCCAGCGCTGCTCAGCAACGATGACCAGCTGTTCATGTTTGAGACGGCCGGCGTGTTGATCGTGAACGGAGACAGTCCCGCCGAACGCAAACAGGCTCTGATGCGAAGCCTTCTCACGCCGCTAATGGAGGCGTTTCGGATGCTACTCGCGAAACTGCCACAGGAGGGCGATGAAGAGAGACAGGTGGCGCTGGCGGACTGTCTGAGTCACGCGGTGGGCTTTGCCAGGTACGCACACACACACCCACACACACAGCTGAACTGATTTGCAAAAATAAAATCAAACTTTTAAAGGTGTTTAATGCTAGATGAATAAGGTAAACTAATTGGTATCAGCATAATCCCCCTGTTTATTAATCACAGTGCATTAAAGTCTGCCTGTAGTCTATCATTTTATAGACTCCACCAAAATTACATATTTAAATTGATTTTTGCTTGAATTATGATTGGAATC
Source organism: Meda fulgida (assembly GCA_030578275.1). Taxonomy (NCBI): domain Eukaryota; kingdom Metazoa; phylum Chordata; class Actinopteri; order Cypriniformes; family Leuciscidae; genus Meda; species Meda fulgida. The sequence continues at coordinate 1,166,609 of CM060619.1, forward strand.
CAAAAAAAAGTGCAACACAAAAATGTGATATCAGCTACATAAAATTATCATGAGAACATCATTATAATTGTGTGCTTGGGACTTTTTTCAATTTTTTTATTTTGGTAATCAGGCTCTCAAAAATTATATAAAAATTTGGATTTAGATTTATCGGGCAATATATCGGTTATCGGTTTTCACATATAAATAATTATCGGTCATCGGCCAAAATTTTCATATCAGTGCATCTCTAAATGGGCAGCGCCAACTCATGTCATGAACTAAATTAGCATCTTTGATACAGTAGTCAACATTTGAAGTGGATCAAAAAAAAGTTCATCTTGTGTTCATCTCGATCTGAATTTTTTTTTTTATGACGAGCGAAAGTTTCTGAGGCAGTGTGTAAACTAGGGCTGTCAATCTTCCTCTATAATACTATTCGAATTCCATTCCTTATTTTATTATATTAATAATATTTGCATATTAAATGCTCAAATACATCCTATTATTAATATTTCCGACATTACACAGGTTTATGGATCGCCAATGCCACTTTAGCATGTGGTTGTTACACGTTCTGTCCACTAGATAGACATCTAACTTACAATAAACATTTTATTCGTGTTGAATATGGTTTAAGCGCTTCCGATGGTTTTAGGCTAATATCTCCGCAAAAACACCACCAACAATTCTGAAACTTATATCGTTCTTATCAGTTAAACTAGACGGTTCCAACGAGTTTTCACTTCACATGCGCTTTTTACGTCGTTAAACATTTACCATTTTTGACAGTATTGTTGTGATTCAGCGTGGATAACGTGCACACTTGTGTTACGATTCAAAAACTTTATTGTTCATCAGACGAAATAAATATATATATATATACACACACACACATAAAAAGCAATATTCGAATAGTAACTTCAGCATTTGAATAGTATTGATTTTATTTTATTTTTTTTTATGTTCAAATTATATTCAAATTTCGTTCTAACAGCCCTAGTGTAAATGTGACTGATTTAACATGAGATTTTATTTATATTTTTAAAGTGCGAAAATTTCAGACATGTATTTCAGGCTCAGTGTGCAAGAACCTTTACTTGTTTGTCCAGCATTTCCAGTAATCTGCTCCTCTCCCTCAGTCGCACGAGTAAGGCGTTCAGTAACAAGCAGACGGTGAAGCAGTGCGGCTGCTCGGAGGTTTATCTGGACTGCCTGCAGACGGTCCTGCCAGCGCTGAGCTGCCCCGTCCAGCGAGGCCCGTTACGCAGCGCTGTGAGGTCCTTCATCCACCGCATGATCATCTGCCTGGAGGAGGAGGTGCTGCCCTTCATCCCCGCGGCGTCGCAGCACATGCTGAAGGACTGCGAGCCTCGAGACCTGCAGGAGTTCATTCCTCTCATCAGTCAGATCACAGCCAAGTTTAAGGTAGGGCTGCACGGTTGATCCAAATAAACCTTCTCTCGCGGCTCATTTTGACCCGAAACTCTTACATTTTAAAAATTGTTCATCAGAGGGGTCCAAGACACTAGGACTCTGTCAAACTTGAACCACGAATACACAAAAAAAATAATTGAATGGGTTCGAGGAGTTTTATAGTTGCAATTAAAAAAAATATTTGACCTAAAAATGCTCAATTATAACTAAAAATGCTAAAAGTGTAAGTCACCTTCACTTATACAGCGCTTTTAACAATATGGATTGTTTCAAAGCAGCTTTACAGTGATAATTGGAAATTAAAGTAACATTGTTTTGGCTTTACAGCAGCTCTTGAATAAATCGTTTTATTCTCCCGCAACGTGCACACACAGAGTGAGTGCATTACCGCTCGCACTCGGCCATCACATCTAGTCCCGCGCCGCACTCTATTGCGTTGGCAGTGCACGTCTCTAGATCAAGGGCCCGGCCTGAGGATAGTGGCGGGAAATATCGGCCCGAGGATAGTTCGGGCTCGGGCAGAGGATCTAAGTTACTTACCAAGATCAGTCTTGTACAGCCAAGGGGAGTATCTCCCCTCTGACAGCCAAGCTGGGTCAAAACCTGTCATCCGGTGATGACTGGACTTTTGATGCTCGTCAGGGGCAGGAAGCGCAGCACTTAGACTTGGAGCAGGAGAGCTACTCCGGCTGCTACTCGCAGTAGAGCTGCCATCTTCCATCTTCAGGTTCCTGTGAGCGTTTAAAAAAACGCAAATATTTTTGTCTCATAATAAAACAATTATGAAAATTAATTTATTTTTGGCTGTTGACAGCATTTTCTGATTTGTGGAGTGATAGAGATCCAAAATCCCCTCTGTAAAAACCTTTGACAAATATATATATATTAGTCAAAGGTTTTTACATATATATTTTTTTATATATATATATATATATATATAAATCATTTTATATATATATATATATATATATATATATATATATATATATATATATATATATATAAATAAAACAATTAAAACGAGAACTTAGGCATCTGAACATTGAATGAAGTCAGGTTCAGTTTTAGAAAATTATGCAATTGAGTGCATATTTAATATTGAGTGCATATTTAATATTGAGTGCATATTTAATATTGAGTGCATATTTAAAGGGGCTATATGGAACTTTTTCCCCAAAATAAACGTAACAATAGCCTTTTTATTTCACCATTTATGACTCAAACATCTGTTGAGCATACTGGCACCTTGTCCGCTCACAGTGGGTGCAACTATAAGCCTGTATCCTATTTTTCCTATTTTCTGTCGGGTTGGATCTTCCCGCGCTGTGCGGATGTGACGTCAAGCGCGTTCATGTTAAACGTTTCGGATCACTCTGCCACCACCGCTAGTCAGCAAGTAGCCTACACTCGCAAGCAGTGCAATGGATTTTGATATTTTGAGACTGTTCTTAGCTCTGTAAACATAATGTTGGCCTCCTTGCAGCAGATGACTTGTGAAGTGTGCACGTACGAGCGCTGCGAGAGCGAGCAGAAAGGAAGAGCTGTTCTGTTTTTTGGCCACAGGTGTCAGTCGCGAGTTTAAATTTCAGAAAAACGCATATAGCCTCTTTAATTAGATAATGCATCATTTTCATATTTAAACATTTTTGCAATTATCAATGTAATCAATCAACTGGTGATGTATGGTTATATATATATAATTTTTTTTTTTTTTTTTTTTTTTTTTTAACACCCTATTCACATGGGGTGCCTTAATAAAACACAACTGTAATGGACTGTTTTTCTCCCAGAACCAGGTGTCTCCTTTCCTCCAGGAGGTCTTCATGCCTCTGGTGATGGCCATATTCGAGGTGTTGTCTCGCCCAGCGGAGGAGAACGATCAGACGGCTGCGCTGGAGAAGCAGATGTTGAGGAGAAGCTACTTCAGTTTCATTCAGACCATCGCTAGCAGTGGCATGAACGAGGTCATGGCCAGTCAGGGTGAGACGCCACTGCTGTCCTGGGGTGTGTTTCCCAAAACCATCGTTGTTCGCAAGTTCATTCGTTCAACGAGTCGCGTTTCCCGAAACCATCGTTCCAACGAACATCCGCAAACCGCATCGCAGAGTCGTGTGTTTGGAGCGACCGAAGAAGAGCTTCTTGTTTTTATAACGTGTGGACTATAAATCCTGATCTTGAGCCAAATAACCAAGCTGATATTCAGTGCAATCTGTATCTTTTATTTAGAACACATACACGTCTTTCACGTCTTTTAGTTCGCCAAGAGATTTAAAGCCGTGTTTTTGAAGTGCGCGTGTGTGAACGAGCTCGAGTGTGTAAGAACGAGGCTTTAGGTGCGTCCCAAAGCGAGTACTTAAACATACTAGTGATGTGCAGATAAAATAACATTGACTAATTTCGGGTTGGTCGCGGGTGGATATGATTAACGAAATTATTATTAACGAAAATATCAACTACATTCTCTAAAATACGAGCATGTCTTAAATGTAATTTTTTCCACCAGGCAGACGGGCACGAATTTGCACTCTTTAAGATTTACACTGGGCAGGGGCCGCTTTTTTAAGCAGAAATGGAGCCGGTCCGAGAGTAAAGTAAATAAGAATAAAAAAAATAAAAGTACAGTGTGGGAGCGTTTTAGCGAAGTGGTTAATGAGAATAAAGTTCATACACCACACTATGAGGGCATAGTGCATCATTTGGGACACAGCTTATGATTGAATCTGGAAGTAAAGCAAATAACTGAGAAAAATATGAGTGTTTAGATGACATGTCTGTAATTATAGCAAAACATCAAGTGTTAATTCGATCTCAAACTGATTCATTAACAGTAGTTATTACTCCATCAGCTGCGTGACATCATTAACCAACGCGGTTGAACGACCAATTTGCGTCAGTACGGTTTCAGGAAACAGTCGAGACTATCTAGATGATTTCTTCAACGATTCATCGCACTACAGTAGTGAAGCAGCGAGTTACAGCGCTGGACGGGAAACACACCCCTGTTCAGAAAACACACCAAACGAACCTTGTGTGCCTGAAAACATGAACTGACTGAAAGGCTTTGTGTTCGGCAGGAGCTGAGAATATCGAGCGTGTGCTGTTCACCATCATCCAGGGAGCCGTGGACTTCCCAGACCCCGTCGCCCAGAAGACATGCTTCATTATTCTGTCCAGACTGGTGGAACTCTGGGGTACCAAAACACTATATAACTCACACACACACACACGTCATCCAAGATGTTTTTGAGGAAAACACTACAGGATTCCTCCATATAGTGTCTTCAATGGGGTCCAACAGGTTGAAGGTCCAGCCGAGGAATACGAGTCTCATCTAGACAAACCAGCGACATTTATAACTAAATACACATTTATATACTTTTTAACCCTTTAGAACCTGAAGCTAAAATAGGTGTTTTTCCACATATTTTGACTGTAAATTTCTAAAACAATGTGCTATCTTCATGTGCAAGGTGTCATCTTTTTCAGAAAAAGATTAGCTTTCAACAAATTACAGTTATTGAACATTATTGTGTGTGGTGAGTTTGTAAATAGAATTTAAATAGAAAGAAAAAAAACCCCCAAAAACAAGAATAAATTTACAGATGTTTATTTCGGAAAAAACAAAACAAAAAAACAGAAAAATCACGAACGAAAGAAACTAACACTTTAAAGTTGAAAAATTAACTATAATACATATATACAAGTCTTTTTTGTGACGTTGGGTTACAGTTTTCATTTAGGACACTTTTTTTTCATACACACACACACACATATGCATGCATTCATAGGCACGCACACACACACATACTAAGATGCGTGAAAGAGTAACGGCCATCCGCCTCCCAAGTTTCATTAAAAATCATCCCAATCCCCTCTTCTGCTGTCCACCACTTCTGCCGCCATGTTTTTGTTCATTTCTTTTATTATTTTATGCAATCCAAATCACTCTAACCTGCCGCGCTTCTCATCTCTGTTCAAACCCTTCCTTCCCGCTCTGCCAGAAAGCTGCTGTCATTTGCTGACCGTAATAAGCCGAAACGGGCATGCTGTCCACTCTCAGGGGCCATTTAAATGGTTTTGATAGTGCAAACGGTTGAAGAGTTACGGTAAAATTAACACAGCTTGCTGGTATGTGTCGTCGACAATACAGCCGGTTCTAAAGGGTTAACCACAAATGCGCCACGCATTACATCATCACTCAGGTCACGCGTGACATCGTTAAACATCCAGGATATGCACACGTAAGGACCATTTTAAACAATAAACTGACACAAATACATGTCATTCAACATACAATAATTTTTAACGACCTTTCCAACGTGATGATGTAATGTGTGGCGCATCTCAGAGATGGTACAAGATGGTCATTTATGGTTTAAAGTATATAAATGTGTATGTGTTATAAATGCCGCTGGTTTGTCTGGATGAGACTCGTATTCCTCGGCTGGATCGTGTCGAGACTTTGAAGCCGCACTGAAACTCACATCTGGACCTTCGAGCCGTTGGACCCCATTGAAGACACTATATGGAGGAAATCCTGCAGTGTTTTCCTCAAAAACCTTCATTTCTTTCCCACTGAAGAAAGAAAGAACATCTTGGATGACGTGCGGAAGAGTAAAATATCAGATGTTTATTTGAACGTGAACTCCTCCTCTAAGCACTGCAGATTCATGTGCATCTGAACAGCGCCTTTAGGCCAGGGTTATTACGGTAACTAAAACTGTGATAAAAATGTGTTAATGTAAATAAAGTTGAAATTAAATGACATAAATATTGGTTGAAAATTTTCACCTAAATGTAAACAAATTTTACCTAAACAAATTTAAAATGTTGCCTTGGCAATGAACTGATATAAGTTTGTTGAAGCAATAACATGAAATAAATAACTTTAAATAAATTATAGAAATATAAATTAACATGAAAACTAAAAAATATATATAAATGGGTTCGGGCTGCATCTTGACTTTTAACCAGGTTTATTAACTAAAATGATTAAAGTTTTGTTAATGTAGCTGAAAAAGGATTTATTATTAACTAAAACAATAACAAATGTTTTTGTTGATTGATATGAAGCTGAAATAAAATATATTAAATGGATAAACAAAAAAAAATTAAGTTGAAGCAGTAAAATTACTAATTAGTATAGAACATTTTTAAATGATTATTTACGTTTAGTTGAATTTAAGTTTTAGATATAATAATAATTTTATTATTATTTAGAAATAATAATAATAAAAAAAACGGTAAAAATTAGTAAAAAAAATAAATAAAAGCTAATTATTAACATAAATATAAAAGCATATATAAATAATTGCTTTTAACATGTTCTCCTTCTCAGGTGGAAAAGACGGTTTGGTGGGATTTCCGGATTTCATTTACAAGCATATCGTCCCTGCATGCTTCATGGCCCCTCTTAAACCAACCTTTGACCTTTCAGATGCCCAGACGGTTCTGGTAAGTAAGACGAGGCTTTTATAAACCGCTTGTATGAAATATAAATGGTGATTTGCAATGATTTGCTCTTGTTACAGACGCTGTCGGAGTGCACACTGACTCTGCAAATGATTCATCTCAAAAGAGTGAGTCTTTTAGGGAAAACACAACGCCGAGTAATAACAATAACTGTAGTTGGTATTTAATGCTTGATGTCTGGTGTGCACAGGGGCCGGAGTGTGTTCAGTTTCTGCAGGAGTATCTGCCGTCGCTGCACGTCTCGCCTGAAATCACACAGGTGATGAAATGACACGCTTCGAGACATTTACGCTTCATTTGATGAAAACAAGGTTTTAGGACGGGGGGGGGGGGGGGGGGCCTTTAATTTTTGCAACATGGGAAATTGTGGAATCCAGTCATAAAAATAGAAGTTATGCTTTTCACATTGTCACACACACAAAGCTCTTCACGTCAACCCGTAAAAATAAAAGTTCGGTGTTACTTTGAAAGGTACATTCTGTATATATATTTTGTAACAATTTCTTAAAGTAATAATATAATTATTTAAAAAAAAAAAAATCTTTATAAGAAATATATAAAAACTAATTTAAAAAGCAAACCTCTGTTGTGCGGCACTTTAAGTTTTCATTTGATTAATAACATTTTAAAAGATTGATTTAAATTACTTTTATGCCTTCATTCGATAACCATTATTTTTTATCATAAATTTGTATTAAATCATGAATCCAGAAGAATTTAATTGGACAACACGGACAACATTTCATAGGGCCCTATTAATGGTGTAGTTTTAACAATTTACTAAATTAAGTTTTATGATTTCAATTGATTAGACATACTTTTTAAATATTAAAAAACATGGAATTTGGGTAAAATCAAGAGCTCTAAAAATAATTTAAACCTTAAAGTCCCCCTGTAGTCAATATTTTCCCCTTAAAACTTCTTGATCACCAAAATGACATTTAAAAGTTTTTTCCTTGAAAAAAATTCTTCAAACCTTAAAATATCTTGAATGTAACCCGACACCCTTGCCTCATTTAGTATACACCGTTCTATGAATATGCAAATGAGCCCCGCCTCCACTCACTCACTCAGAGATCCACTGGTTGACGAGCACACGTTGATCTGATTGGTCACAAGGTCGTTTGTGACGTCAGAAACACCAGCGATTTCACGTGTTTTTGAGACTGTCTTTGGTTCACTGCAGTTTTAAGCAGAAAATACTCAGCAATGATTTCGACTTATGAATTTAAGACGAATCATGTGTAAATTCATATTAAAAACACCACAGACATATAAACAACATTAAAAGCTGGATTTTCACCACAGGGCAACCAACTAGATTTGAACACTTTTTTTTTTGTTACTTAAGTTATGGCAACAATATGTATTTGATGATATTAGTCCTAAATATCGAGTCTTGCGGAAGTGGAGTATTATGATGGCACTTTTATTTTGGTCAAATATCTGATTTATTTAAACTTTCTTCTTCTTAGGAACTGTGTCAAGTGCTTCAGCAGCCGGACGTCAAGGTTCTGAAGAACTACATGAAGGTATTTCACGGGATTTATGGCTGAAACACTTAATGTTGTTTTCAGAGATCATTAAATGTTAGATGTGACTCTTAACGCGCTGTGTGTGTGTGTGTAGGTTTTCTTCCAGCAGGCCAAACTTTAAAACTGGAATTGTCAAGCGGAGCGTTTCAGGGGCTCGGCCGTCGACGCCACTTACATACCACCATACTGACAGAGCTTAGCATAGGAGCTACTTTTGCACTTGAAGCTTAACCACGGACACGGACCCCCAACAGGAGTCACGTAGGGATTGGCTGTCATGTGACAGTGACCACGCCCCCACACTGACCTTGGCCCAATCAGAGTTGTGCTCTCCATTGGAGGTTCAGCCACCCGCACTGGTCTGCGATTGGACGAGACGGAGAGTAGGTGGGGTTTGTGAGGGTGGGCGGGGCTTCAGTCCTGGAAAGAATTTCAAGGGAAAGTCACGAGTTTAATGCTTTTCCATTGAAATATGCAGACAAAAAAGCTAATTGTTTGGAAATATGACTTAAATGTTACAGAAAATTACTAGAATGAATTTAATGTTTATTTTGTGTGTGCTTGAGAAATCTGGATTTTTTTAGCTTAAGAAGGGCTGATTTAATTTAATTTTCTATTTTTATTTTACTTCCAGAAATGAAGCATAGGGTTTAGTTTGACGTGACGAAGTTAACAAATGGAAGTGCTCTTGATGTGGGCTCAACCTGGCAAATCATTTTAGGTCTTTGCATTTATTTTATTCTTCAATTGTTAAACTGCTAATTTATCAGCAATCCCCCTTCCAGTTTTCCATAAATAACGTGTACTACGGCATTAGGACTGTAACTGCATATCGTTTCAGAACACACTGAACACTAACTCACAGTCTTCGTCGTTTGATGCCTTTAAAGCCCGTTTTGAAATATGCAATACGTGTATTGTTACTGACTGTGAAAATACTACGAGGTGGTTTGATCCTTGGGTCTGATCTGCAGTGTGAATGTTTCGGTTGCGTTACGCTGCTAGGAAGCATTTTGTTGGGAAATTTAGTCTCTGACGTTTATTTGTGTCAGTCTCTTTTGTTAGAATTACATTGACAATCTGTGTTTGGATTTTGTGAGACACTGCACATGTATTAACCCTTTCATCCCTGGATCCCACTTCAGATACAAACCCATCGAAGGACACATGGGCCGATTCAATCACACTGGCTTTAATGGTTGAGAATCATGATGGGGAAGAAGGTATCCCAATATAAATGGATGAAGTACTTTGTCATAAACTGAAATGTATAAGAATGACTTTCTCTCATAATCCATGAGTCTTTGCTTCAGACTTGCTGAGCTTTACCCAACACACACCTGTTACTCAGTCCTGCTCGTCAAGCCCACTGTTTATGCCAAATAAGAGGAGAGAAAGACATGAAAGGTAGACTGTAAACTTGATTTATTTTTGATATGCTGGGACACGCCCCTCTCACTCCTTTTGTGGATCTTTTGTCATGACCAATAAAGTATTTACTAATCTCAGTTTGCTTTCCAGCTCTTGTGGATTCTAACCAAACACAAATTATTTGACATTATCAGCTCTGTGAAAATTTCTCACCCAAAACAAAAATAACACTACTTGAGCCACTCCACCTTCAAAAGTGCAGAAAAATAGGATGCAATCGAATCTTCAGTCTTCAACGCCATAGGAAGCGGATTGCGTTCGTCACTGTTTTAACCTTTAATCACAGCGATGGGTCTGAGTTTGATGGCCTTTCTACTGATGCCGGCGTCATGGCACGTGTTCACCACATCTGTGACGTTCTTGTAGGATTCAGGAGCCTGATGTGCAAGACAACAACACGTGGTAAAAGCATGCATTGTGATTCAATGCTTTTAAACGGCTGTTCTGCTTACAAATGAGTTGATTAAAGAGGTCATGACATGGATTTTTAGTACAAAGGACTCATATTTCAAATGATAAAGGCAAATTTAATTTCTCATGACCCCTTTAAAAAAATACAAACAAATGAAACTTCCTATTTAACGGCTATTCTACTTAATCAGTTCTTCAATCCCGGGTCTACGAATAAGGGTTAAGCAAAACTGGAATTATAAAGAAATCAATTTGTTCCCCATTTAGGTCACAAAACGTTATATATATTCAATGCGTTTTATTCTAGGATGATTATTGTAAAACTAAATAATTTGTGACCATTTAGTGATACAATAATTAATAGAATAGAATTTGTGTTTAACTGATGCATTTTTTAAATTATATTTTAAGTATTTACGCCATGTCGGCAACAAGGCTATTTTCATGGCGAAAACAGAATAAACAAAATTCATACAATTGAATAAAATATACCCTTTTTTCCTGTGGTTTTGGATCCTAAATTTAAAAATAGATAAATTGACTAAGTTTGCAGCGAGATGTGCATGGCCTCACCTCCTCCATCACCAGCTTTGGTGACGCGACTCTAATGGCGATGCCCATGTCTGCCAGTTTATCCAGAACATCCTGGAAGTCTATGTTGCGTCTGGATTTGGCTCTGGATAGCGCTCGACCCTACAGCGTTCACAAACACACGTTTTTCAAAACTTGCACCTTGGAAACTCAAAAGTTTGTGTTCTGGTGTCGAGTTAGCGGCTGCTAAAATCACTAATGATCTTTGCAATGGAAGTGAATCAATCAAAACTAACTTTATCTGGACAATAATTTTATTCTAGAGCTGCTGTAAAGCCAAAACAATCTATTACTGTAATTTCCTATTATCACTGTAAACCTGCTTTGAAACAATTCAACTCACGTTTATTTGTATAGCGCTTTTCACAATACACCATTTCAAAGCAGCTTTACAGAAAGTGCGCGAGTCCATATTACAATTTACAGTGATTTGTTAGAGGAAACTGTCTAAGTTGTGTATATATACAAAAATCACAGTTAGCTAAAAATGTATTAAACACTAATAATTCAATGCAGATACAATGAGCTCATTGAAGTAATGAATACTGGTCTTAAATTATTGACATTTAGAAAATATAGCATTGGTGCATGTCAACAATCTTGTTATGCCTGGTTTAGATTAGATGTAGGGTGACGTGGGGATTCGTAAACGACAATGGGCGTCGGGACAAGATTCGATCGTTTCATCTCGTATAGTGTGTCAGTGGACGACAACCGACTAGCATCTGCGATGCTTCACGACATCAGGATTAAAAGACTAGCAGGTTTCTTTTTTTTTTTTAGCGTGAGCGCAAGGGTGTGTGTGAGAGCGAGTGAGCGCAAGGGTGTGCGTGTGAGAGAGTGAGTGAGCGCAAGGGTGTCCGTGTGAGAGAGTGAGTGAGCGCAAGGGTGTGCGTGTGAGAGAGTGAGTGAGCGCAAGGGTGTGTGTGAGCGAGTGAGTGAGCGCAAGGGTGTGTGTGAGCGAGTGAGTGAGCGCAAGGGTGTGAGTGAGTGAGCGCAAGGGTGTGCGTGCGAGAGAGTGAGTGAGCGCAAGGGTGTGCATGTGAGAGTGAGTGAGCGCAAGGGTGTGCATGTGAGAGAGTGAGTGAACGCAAGGGTGAGAGTGAGTGAGCACGAGGGTGTGAGTGAGTGAGCGCAAGAGTGTGAGAGAGCACGTGTGAGAGAGTGAGTGAGCGCAAGGGTGTGCATGTGAGAGTGAGAGCGCAAGGGTGTGCTAGTGAGAGAGTGAGTGAGCGCAAGGGTGAGAGTGAGTGAGCACGAGGGTGTGCGTGTGAGAGTGAGCGCAAGGGTGAGTGAGTGAGCACGAGGGTGAGAGTGAGTGAGCACGAGGGTGAGAGTGAGTGAGCACGAGGGTGAGAGTGAGTGAGCGCAAGAGTGTGAGAGAGCACGTGTGAGAGAGTGAGTGAGCGCAAGGGTGTGCATGTGAGAGTGAGAGCGCAAGGGTGTGCAAGTGAGAGAGTGAGTGAGCGCAAGGGTGAGAGTGAGTGAGCACGAGGGTGTGCGTGTGAGAGTGAGCGCAAGGGTGAGTGAGTGAGCACGAGGGTGAGAGTGAGTGAGCACGAGGGTGAGAGTGAGTGAGCACGAGGGTGAGAGTGAGTGAGCACGAGGGTGAGAGTGAGTGAGCACGAGGGTGAGAGTGAGTGAGCACGAGGGTGTGCGTGTGAGAGTGAGTGAGCGCAAGGGTGAGAGTGAGTGAGCACGAGGGTGAGAGTGAGTGAGCACGAGGGTGTGCGTGTGAGAGTGAGTGAGCTCAAGAGTGTGAGAGAGGGAGTGAGCGCAAGGGTGAGAGTGAGTGAGCACGAGGGTGTGCATGTGAGATGTTCTAATCACTCACGAACGAACTCGCACACACATAATGCATGCGACGGCACGCGATGACTGGCCGGAAAGCAACGTGTAGTCTGACATGTTTCTTCTCCACGACACGACAAGATTTTAGGAGTCAAAATGGTGTAATCTGAAACAGGCATAAGCTACAATCGCTGCAACACTTCCTCAGGTCACTCACCGCTCCATGACACGTGGTGCCAAAGGTCTCGGTCATGCCCTGCTCGGTGCCCGTCAGCACATAACTGCAGGTGCCCATGGTTCCCCCGATGAGAACCGGCTGGCCCGTCAGCTGCAGGAGAGGAACATTGAGAAGGAAGAAGGTTTTGCACATTCACAAGGAGGAAGAATTTAAAAGCAGTTCATTTTGATTTGGGACACCAGATATAATTTGATTTTTTTTTACTAATGCGTGCAGGACACAATAGTTCATTTATGAGAGGAGAGTAAAATAAAGTAAACTGTGACATATTATACCCAGAAATTATTCATACAGTGACTATCAAAAAAAATTTGGGACCAGGCACTTCAAGCTGATCATGTTTTCTTCAGTGTTTTTCTGAAACTGCTAATGCTCTTTTTACACACAGACTGAACAACATGAAGCATTGCTTGCTCACTGGTGGAGCTAAACTGGTATTCTCTAATTGTGTAGTTAAATTTACCAGCTGACAGATATTCAACATAATTCATGTGTGAGTCTAATAGAAGGACGGACAAAACCAGTGAAATATCAACTGAGTTCATAACTCTGAGTTCTGTCATATTTATCACCATTTTCTGAACTATAGCGAATAATCAGTTAATTCTGTGAGTAAATTTCACTCTGTGCGACTAAATGTCTATCATTAGACATTGGCTAATAAATAATTAGATTTTACTCACCTGTGTGTGTTTGATGCCAAGTATACATTTAACAGATATTTATCTAGTTTAGTTAGTTAGATATATCTAGAACTTGTTAGATATATTTTCACTCAGTGAGAGTTTCACTCTCCATCAAGCGATCTGTACTAATATTTTAAATTGTGCGTACTCAGCGTACCTGTATTTGACGTACTGTAAACTCTAGTGAAGGCGCGTTTCTCACACACACGCAAAGAGAGAGCGAGTCTTACCACGCAAAATCGACGCGCTACAAGTAAACGATATTCTAGTTCGTATTTTCCTGTCAAAATAATGGAGTTCATCTGGAATTATTCAGTTTTTAAGAACAAGGAGAAGATATGCCCTTTTCTCCAGGAGTGGGCGGAGCTAATGCGCATACGGCTAAATCTCATTGGCTAGCACTCATCCCTGTTTTAATTTCAGCAAATCAGTTAGAGCGAACACTGACAACGTTATTAACGCTCGTGTGCTGTATATTGTCATTAGTAGTAGGATTATAATCTACAGCTGAAACTCGAGATATTAGAATATCGTGCAAAAGTTCATGTATTTCAATAATTCAAATTAAAAGGTGAAACTAATATATTTAGTGTATATAACTATATACATATGCATGATAACTTTTCACCTGTATTTTTTTACAGAAACACTGAATGACCAACAATATCTTAAGCACCACCACCAGGTTAAAATGACATATGCATGATCAAGTTTTAGTTCTAATTACTAAAGTTCTATCATTAAATAATTCTTATAATATAATGCTTGATTGGCTGATTTTAAGAGTGTGCATTTAGATATTTAAAAAGCTGTGTCATTTTACAAAGATAAGCTGATTTGGTGGAATATTAAATATTAAATGATAAAATATTTTATACTCTACATATATACAGGTGAAACAGCTTATGAAAACCCCAAATTCAAAATCTCAGAAATTTAGAATATTACATGAAATCCAAAAAAAAAAAGAATTTTAAATACAGAAATGTCGGCCCTCTGAAAAGTATAATCATGCATATGTATATAGTTATATACACTTAATATATTAGTTTCACCTTTTAATTTGAATTACTGAAATATAAACCTTTGCAAGATATTCAATTTTTTTTAGTTTCACCTGTGTGTATATATATATATATAAATTATATTTAATTATATAATAGTATATCAGTCTGGCGAGTAACCAAAAAAAAAAAAAAAAAAAATAGCCAATGGTGATTCTACTGCCAAGATGTGTGTAGAGGGTTGTAATGTGAAGTGTTGAGGGAGTCTGAAAGGTTTGCTCTCTCTCTCACACACACACACACACACACACACCTGATAGTCGACGGGTATGAGCGGATGGTGTGGTGGGAACGCCCGTGTCGAGCCCTTCCGGTGCACGAGGAGCGTCTTCTGTTTGCCGTCCACCATGTGCTCCTCCACCTTGGCGATGTTGTGGGAGACGTCGTAGATGACGTGCATGTCCAGGTCGTCAGGCGTCGTGGTGAAGACTTTAGAGAAGGCCTGAAGTGAAGGTCAGTACGGACACGTTCAACAAGTCTCTCTCTTGAAACCAACACAGAAGTGAATTAAACTGCAATTCATCGACTGGCCGCTTGAGGCTGGCAGCAAAAGTGAGTCAAATCTGCATCTCCTCCATGTTAAAATGCCCAACTTTACAGCAGAATAAAACATGTTCACAGCCTGGTGTCTAAAGTCGTTTGTCTATACAGCTAATTTTGCCCTTCATGACGACTGTGAGGGGGGGGGGGGGGGGGTTTGTAACTCATCCATTTAAATTATATTAAGCCTTACATTTCTGCATAATTAAGGGCGAGTCCACTTTTGAGTGACAGGTGGATTCCCGCTGCTGTGGTCATGAGCATAGACTGTAAAAAAAAAAAGTCATCATTAGCCGTTTGTCTGCTGCACATTTTCGGTTTTCCGGGAGTGACGCGCTGCCAAGATGGCGACGGCCGGCCACGCCCACTTTAGGCTTCAGAAACGGTCTTCAGAAACACTACGGGTGACATCACGCACACTACGCCCATTCTTTTTTACAGTCTTTGATTCAACAGCAAAACTTGCGACTCGTGCTTCAGAACGGCACATTATGCTGATGTTCTGTATGCATAAAATAGCTATATGTGTCGTATGCAATTAGAGCACACTGTATCCCACAATGCAATAGTAACACTATCAAAAGTTAAAGTCCCCCTGTGGTTTTTAATGTTGTTTATATGTCTATGTGGTGTTTTTAATATGCTAATCATGTGTAAGTTCATAAGTCGACAGCATTGCTGAGTGTTTTCTGCTTAAAACTGCAGTGAACCAAAGACAGTCTCAAAAACACGGTTTGAAATCGCTGGTGTTTCTGACGTCACAAACGACCTTGTAACCAATCAGATCAACGTGTGCTCGTCAACCAGTGGATCTCTGAGTGAGTGGAGGCGGGGCTCATTTGCATATTCATAGAACCGCGCATACTAAATGAGGCAAGGGTGTCGAGTTACATTCAAGATATTTTAAGGCATGAAGAATTGTTTTCATGGAAAAAACTTTTAAATGTGTCATTTTGGTGATCAAAGATGAGTTTTAAGGGAAAAATATTGATATATGATTTTACCCAAATTTTAATATTTAAAAAGTATGTCTAATCAATTGAAATCATAAAACTTAATTTAGCAAATTGTTAAAACTACACCATTAATAGGGCCCTATGAAATGTTGTCCAATTAAATTCTTCTGGATTCATAAATACAAATTTATGATCAAAAACAATGGTTATCGAATGAAGTTAATAACGCGTTTAACTGACAGCCCCAATTGCTTGTTTTTTCTGTTCACTTTTTATGTTGTGACACTTCTCTTCTCCCATGATCGAATGCTGCTACGTCAGAGCGGCTAAAGCATCAACAAGCTTCCCCGTGCCTTGTGCCGAGCGTCCTTGACAGGGCGGCCAGAGCTTCTTGGCAGCGGTGAGCGTACAGTAAGACTGTTTATCCTGACTAGTGTTTGAGCTGACCTGTCGGGTGAGGAAGGTCATGGAGGACCGGTTGACCCAGGCGTAGTTCCCGGCGGCCGCCATGCCCTTCAGATAATCCTGGCCCTCGGGGGACGAGATGCGGGCGCAGGCCAGCTGACGGTCGTTCACCATGATCTGATCTCGCTTCATCGCCTTCTCCATGGCAACCAGAGCATCTAAACATTAAAAAATAATTGCTGCGTTAAGGTCCTTAGACACCGAGTCTGAAATTTTCACGTGTCATTCAGTGGCTCTGAATTGACCCTTCGCAGGGAGTTTGATTGACAGGTGATCTGACAGACGGTGTACTGGCGTCTTTCCGCGGTTAGAACAACATTCCTTCTGATGTTCATTCATGTTTATTTGATGCTATACATTAACTAGGAAGAGACGATCTGTTCACGAGCAGTGTTAACGGAGCAATCTGTCACGACACATTAAAGAGCCACAAAACGGTATTTATTGTTAAAATTTCTTCACAAAATGACTAAATTTGAAAGGTGAGACTTTGTTTCATATCAAAAGTAAGCTGGTCTGTCCTGTGTCAGTGTCCTCTCTGCTTCTCGATGTATTGTTCACTGCGTGAGCGTATGCTGTGGCGTGAGAGGGGCGTGGCTTGTCAGACACAGCAACAGTGACTAAAGGGGGCGGGGCTTTGCGAACGGTCAATTGTCAAAACACCTGGAAATGCTTGTTACGGATGCGGAAAACACCGAAAATCAACCCAATCCAAATTATTTTTATGACGGACGAAGTTTCGGAGACGTGACTGACAACGCGAGGTCGTATTTATTTTTTAACGTGCGGAAATTTCGGACTCAGTGTGCAAGGACCTTTAGACTAAACTCCTCATTCGTAAGTCGCTTTGGATAAAAGCGTCTGCTAAATGATTAAAATGTAAACATAAACTGATGCTCACTTTAAAGTCACCATGAAATCAAAATTGAAGATTCTTGTTTTTTTTTAATGGAATATTGCAATTTTCCAAAAGATTTATCCTTGCACTTTTTTTTATTCATGTGCCTCAAAATCTTGAAAAAATGACTTTTGTTGCAGCCCTCTTGCAGCGACTTCACTTCTCTGATGACGAGGGCGGGGCAACCTGTCACTCACACGAGATCCACCAATAGAAGGGTTGGAAATAAAGGGGCGGGGCCTGGTTGAGTTAGTAGTGTGTTAAACTGGCGGTTATGGTAAGGGGCGGGACATTTCACAAACACACGAAGCGCTCGACCAATCACAACACACTGATCCAGCCGACCAATCAGAGCACAGTGTGCTTTTCAGGAGGAGGGGCTTCATAGAGACAGGAAGTAAACAGTGCGTTACTGACAGACTGGAAGAGAGGAGCCGCAACAATGGAGAATATGAGGAAATAATCAACATTCAAGCAGGAAAACCTGTTCTAGTAGAGCCTGAAAACAGGAGAGTATGTGAAAGAGCCTCTTTAAATTCAGTCACAGATCGGTTGATGCTCACCTGTCGCCACCTGGTGGCCGAGGCCTCGACTGCCGCTGTGGATCATCACACACACCTGCCCCTTGTGGTCGATGCCCATCTTCTTAGCGGCGTAATCATTGTAGATCTCATCCACCACCTGAATCTCGGCGTAGTGATTTCCTGCACCCAACGTCCCCAACTGCACAGCAAGAGAACCAGCACACATTTAATAATCAATTAATGAATCAAATAATACAGAAACATTTAAATTGCTTTATTTAAATATGCTTTATGAGGCAGATGTTATATCAACTTCTTAATGATGTTTCTACTCCAACCCGTAGTTGAAATATGAACATTTAAATGGTGCAGTTGTAATAACTTTTAGATTTGGTCAAACATACATTAAATACTGAAGACAACAGGTTAAGTAAAAATATAGTGTTATTCTTAATCTTTTCTAGTTTATAGACCTTGAATGGCTCTCCTGAAGTAAATGTTACGTGACATTCAGGGTTTGAAATTAACTTTTTCTTTTAAAATTAAATCTCACATTTGGCTGTTACAGGCCATTCACTTCAACTAGCCAAAAAAACAAACAAACAGATGAACTACATCACAGCTTATATATATATATATATATATATATATATATAAAAAATAAATTTTGAATTTCATACACTCATTTCTTAAACAAAATCCTGTCATCCAGCATAAATGTGTTTTATGTGGACAGATCAATACAGTACAAAGAGCATAAAAAAGTAGGATTTAAAAAAAAAACTATTTTCTGTTCACCAAATGCTTTTTAATCTTCGCTGTTGCTTCAATGCAAGTGAACAAGCGTGCCGTTATCTGTTGTGTAGTGACGTGTGTGTTAAAGTGAGCCAGATATGAGCCGATTCTGAGCAATACGCAGTATTTAATACATTACGACGACTCATGAGAATTTGTGCTAAATCTGCTCATTTGTCTTACACGAACTTCTCAGTAAAGTGAGTAAACATGAGTGACAGGGTGATTTGACCGAGTTGCACGCCACACCCTGGTGACAGTTTAACAAGCTGCTTTTTTACGTCTCTCCGCAGCTGAAACCGGATCGATCCATTACATGATGTTTCTGTCAATGATTTCGGCCCTCCAAAGCGGTTTTAAATTTTTTTTTTTTTTGGCCAAATATTTTTGTTTATTGAAATTACTGTGCATCGCTACTTTACGCAACCGTAAAACACACAAGCACAGAGTCTGATATTAATGTTTTGCTGCAGATTTTGTAAATGTGTGTGTGCCTAGGGGCGTAGCACCGAGTGTTGGGCCCCGGTCACAGAACCAAGGGACTGGCCCCTTACAACACCCAACACTGCTTTATTTTCACTATTATTAAAAAAAAATATATATATTCACAAGGTTAGATTTAGAGTACCAATTGCAATAACAGTTAAAATTAGTCTGTTTAAAATTGTTTTGCTATTTAACTTTTATTTATTATAAAATAAATTAAATAAGTGAATTATTACATTAATAATATAAATGTAAATAATAGATACATTAAAATGTAGCCTTCAAATATTTTTCAATTTTGAGTGGACGGGAATTCTGATTTGTCGCTACACTCATACGCTCAACAGACTTCTGTGATTGGCTACAGTGCTTAACAGACTTCTGTGATTGGCTACAGTGCTAAACAGACTTCTGTGTGATTGGCTACAGTGCTAAACAGACTTCTGTGTGATTGGCTACAGTGCTCAACAGACTTCTGTGATTGGCTACAGTGCTCAACAGACTTCTGTGATTGGCTACAGTGCTCAACAGACTTCTGTGATTGGCTACAGTGCTCAACAGACTTCTGTGATTGGCTACAGTGCTCAACAGACTTCTGTGATTGGCTACAGTGCTCAACAGACTTCTGTGATTGGCTACAGTGCTCAACAGACTTCTGTGATTGGCTACAGTGCTCAACAGACTTCTGTGATTGGCTACAGTGCTCAACAGACTTCTGTGATTGGCTACAGTGCTCAACAGACTTCTGTGATTGGCTACAGTGCTCAACAGACTTCTGTGATTGGCTACAGTGCTCAACAGACTTCTGTGATTGGCTACAGCGCTCAACAGACTTCTGTGATTGGCTACAGCGCTCAACAGACTTCTGTGATTGGCTACAGCGCTCAACAGACTTCTGTGATTGGCTACAGCGCTCAACAGACTTCTCTGTGATTGGCTACAGCGCTCAACAGACTTCTCTGTGATTGGCTACAGCGCTCAACAGACTTCTCTGTGATTGGCTACAGCGCTCAACAGACTTCTCTGTGACTGGCTACAGCGCTCAACAGACTTCTGTGTGACTGGCTACAGCGCTCAACAGACTTCTCTGTGATTGGCTACAGCGCTCAACAGACTTCTCTGTGATTGGCTACAGCGCTCAACAGACTTCTCTGTGACTGGCTACAGCGCTCAACAGACTTCTGTGTGACTGGCTACAGCGCTCAACAGACTTCTGTGTGATTGGCTACAGCGCTCAACAGACTTCTGTGTGATTGGCTACAGCGCTCAACAGACTTCTGTGTGATTGGCTACAGCGCTCAACAGACTTCTGTGTGATTGGCTACAGCGCTCAACAGACTTCTGTGTGATTGGCTACAGCGCTCAACAGACTTCTGTGTGATTGGCTACAGCGCTCAACAGACTTCTGTGTGATTGGCTACAGCGCTCAACAGACTTCTGTGTGATTGGCTACAGCGCTCAACAGACTTCTGTGTGATTGGCTACAGCGCTCAACAGACTTCTGTGTGATTGGCTACAGCGCTCAACAGACTTCTGTGTGATTGGCTACAGCGCTCAACAGACTTCTGTGTGATTGGCTACAGCGCTCAACAGACTTCTGTGTGATTGGCTACAGCGCTCAACAGACTTCTGTGTGATTGGCTACAGCGCTCAACAGACTTCTGTGTGATTGGCTACAGCGCTCAACAGACTTCTGTGTGATTGGCTACAGCGCTCAACAGACTTCTGTGTGATTGGCTACAGCGCTCAACAGACTTCTGTGTGATTGGCTACAGCGCTCAACAGACTTCTGTGTGATTGGCTACAGCGCTCAACAGACTTCTGTGTGATTGGCTACAGCGCTCAACAGACTTCTGTGTGATTGGCTACAGCGCTCAACAGACTTCTGTGTGATTGGCTACAGCGCTCAACAGACTTCTGTGTGATTGGCTACAGCGCTCAACAGACTTCTGTGTGATTGGCTACAGCGCTCAACAGACTTCTGTGTGATCGGCTACAGCGCTCAACAGACTTCTGTGTGATCGGCTACAGCGCTCAACAGACTTCTGTGTGATCGGCTACAGCGCTCAACAGACTTCTGTGTGATCGGCTACAGCGCTCAACAGACTTCTGTGTGATCGGCTACAGCGCTCAACAGACTTCTGTGTGATCGGCTACAGCGCTCAACAGACTTCTGTGTGATTGGCTACAGCGCTCAACAGACTTCTGTGTGATCGGCTACAGCGCTCAACAGACTTCTGTGTGATCGGCTACAGCGCTCAACAGACTTCTCTGTGATCGGCTACAGCGCTCAACAGACTTCTCTGTGATCGGCTACAGCGCTCAACAGACTTCTCTGTGATCGGCTACAGCGCTCAACAGACTTCTCTGTGATCGGCTACAGCGCTCAACAGACTTCTCTGTGATCGGCTACAGCGCTCAACAGACTTCTCTGTGATCGGCTACAGCGCTCAACAGACTTCTCTGTGATCGGCTACAGCGCTCAACAGACTTCTCTGTGATCGGCTACAGCGCTCAACAGACTTCTCTGTGATCGGCTACAGCGCTCAACAGACTTCTCTGTGATTGGCTACAGCGCTCAACAGACTTCTCTGTGATTGGCTACAGCGCTCAACAGACTTCTCTGTGATTGGCTACAGCGCTCAACAGACTTCTCTGTGATTGGCTACAGCGCTCAACAGACTTCTCTGTGATTGGCTACAGCGCTCAACAGACTTCTCTGTGATTGGCTACAGCGCTCAACAGACTTCTCTGTGATTGGCTACAGCGCTCAACAGACTTCTCTGTGATTGGCTACAGCGCTCAACAGACTTCTCTGTGATTGGCTACAGCGCTCAACAGACTTCTCTGTGATTGGCTACAGCGCTCAACAGACTTCTCTGTGATTGGCTACAGCGCTCAACAGACTTCTCTGTGATTGGCTACAGCGCTCAACAGACTTCTCTGTGATTGGCTACAGCGCTCAACAGACTTCTCTGTGATTGGCTACAGCGCTCAACAGACTTCTGTGATTGGCTACAGCGCTCAACAGACTTCTGTGATTGGCTACAGCGCTCAACAGACTTCTGTGATTGGCTACAGCGCTCAACAGACTTCTGTGATTGGCTACAGCGCTCAACAGACTTCTGTGATTGGCTACAGCGCTCAACAGACTTCTGTGATTGGCTACAGTGCTCAACTTAAATAGTGCAAATGTGATGATACCAGTCTTTCTGCACGGTTTTACTGAGTACAGAACATTAATTAAATACACGCAGATAGACGGCTGCATTCAAACGGTCCACGTTTACAAGCGTTCCTGTTTGCAGTGTTGAGCACTGTAGCCAATCACAGAGAAGTCTGTTGAGCACTGTAGCCAATCACAGAGAAGTCTGTATTTTCTTTATATAAAGTACCGGTAGGCTACTTTTGACAGGACTACTTCACTGAGGTAAAGGGATAAGTAATAATATACACTTTTCTCTCACAAGCCTCACCATTCTTCCCAAAACTAGTCAGAGGTTTCTGCCCTCCTGCAGCTTTCTTTCCACTCTTTTCTTTTTTGATAACCTGATTTTGGCTTCATTTGTTGTATGCCACGAGCTGAATTTAACCGCTGGACTACAACAGTCCACAAGACCAAACCATTTCTGCTTCTGATGGGGGATCGCTAACATGGAAGGCACAAGCTGCTAGGCAAATAAACAGCATTTCTCAGTTTTACGGATGGAAAAATCAAGTTTTGTGAATTTTTAGCATATTATTATAACTGTGATTTTGTCATTTTAATATTATGGATTCTCATTATATCTCTGTGCCCCACTCGCGAGGCCTGTTACTCAGTTCCACGGTGTGTACCTGTGGCAGTCCTCTCTTCTTGGCTTTGGACGAGACTTTGTTGGGGTCGGCCTGCAGCATTCGGCCGTATTCCTCACAATGTTCCTTATCCTCGGCCCAGGCGTATCCCTCCCTCAACGACCAGTCAACACCCATCTCTAGAGCTTCCTCCAGATCTCTACACACACACACACACACACACACTTAGTAAAGCCTGTGCCATCAGAGCTAGTTTTAAATGTCCTGTGCGAGAAACAGTTAATAGTATTATTTATATACTATTTCATTTGAAATTTCTAATCTATATTTGACTTTTTTTTTGCATAAAAGCATCTTTTTGAATCATCCGGCAGAATTTCACCAGCTCCAGGGCGTCTGTAAAAACTACAGATTAAACTTCTGCATTTTGGGTGTTTCCCTGGACACCCCTATGTTAAATTCTCAGAGGCAGGCAGATTTTTATTTTTAAAGGCCAGTTATTCCATGGATCCAGGATAATATGCATCCTGATAAAAGGCCTTCCAAAGGCCAAGGGAACTTTATCAGGATGCATATTATCCTGGATCCTTTAAAAATAAAAATCTGCTGCCTCTACATAGGGGTGTCCTGACTTATGCACCCTGTATTTTAAGAAAGAACATTTATTTATTTACAATATATTATTCATTCACAAAGAATATTGGTGTCCTTAAATGTTGTATTTTTCCTATTTTTTTTTAATTAAGGCATTAAGATCAATTTCCAAAAGATGATTTTTTTTTATTCCTCTTTTTAGTCAAATTTAGCATGGGTATGTTCAGTTATGCTAAGCACTGTGTGTATATATATATATTTTATTTTTTAATTAAAGGAATAACACCTTTAAGATGTATTAACATAATTAGGATTATGTATTAGGAGTAGGGGTGTAACGGTTCACAAAAATTCACGGTTTGGTTTGATACGATACAGTGGTGTCACGGTTCGGTACGTTTTCGATACAGCAAAAATAAAGAAATGCCAGAGAAATTTCCTATTTATTAAAAGAAAAATTATTTTTAAATATGTGAGTTTTCCTACATCTTGAAACTTTTAGTTTTATAAATGGGTGTAATCTTTGAAGGATGAACAAAGAATGTTTTGGTCATCACATTAAAAATAACATAACATTTGAGTTTCCAACAAGTGCTGGAAAAAGATGCGTGACGTACTTGAAAGCATTTTAATAATTCTGCCAAATTGCCATGGTTACAAGTTAGTGTTACTACATTAATAAATCCATGGTGAATATTGCTGATCTGTTAACTAGTTAATTCATGGAACATTGTTTCTCCTGGTTTCCACGTCAGCGCTGTTTGATCCGTTAATAACAGAGAAATTGTAATGCTTCACACTAGATCTCGCAGCGATGTTATTACTTCAGTGCCGAATTCAAATGCTTTGTTTACTGGATCTTTTGTGTCGTAACGGTGTCGCTTAATATCGGCTAACTGATAGACGGTCCGTGAAGCACAAAATAATGAGTTTCGTTCCGCTTTCGTTACGTTTGGCATTTGATGTTGCGCAACGCTGTGGTGGTCGCGCCAGCGCGGATTTTGGTCGGCAGGAAAAATGGTCCAACCACTGAAATGCTGAAATCCTTGTACCGAACGGTTCAATACGAATACATGTATCGTTACACCCCTAATTTGGAGTATATATTCCTCATTGTCCTGGAGAAACTACATTATTACTAGGGATGCATCGATATATAAAATAAAATTATATTCGAAAAAAAAAAAATCAATTTTTGAGCCTGGTTAAAAAAATAAAGAAGCCATGTCCCAAGCACACAATTATAATGATGTTCTCTTTATAATTTTAAGTAGCCGATATGACTGACTTGAATTGTAGTGAATATATTTACTCCAGGGTAATTCAATAAAGTTGACTTTTTACATGCAACTGAAAAAGTTCACGTTTGAGTAAAACAAAAGTAAAACACTAGCGCATGTTGCACTTCACTGTATTTTCCTTTTTGATTCCAATCATATTTCAAGCAATTCAAATCCATCATGTTTAACTGAACATCTGAAGTGTCTCGGCTGAAGGAAATAATACATTATTTATCGGCTTTTACATTATTATATATCGGGCAAATTTTCTTTATAACATTACAAATTAACGTATATCAGCATCCCTAATTTTATTTCTTGCATTAAATATTTTGAATATACATGTTGCTGTTGCCAAGTAAGTTCAGAACAAATAAATGAGAAAAAGATGAAAGCTTTCTTGAGCTAGTGTAACTGTAATGATGTGTTTACTTTGCTCCCATCGGAATGACGCCCTTGGATCCGACTCCGACGGGAATGTGGTCAAACATGGACTGGGCCAGTTGCTCCTTCACCGGCTGCACGTCGCACTCATCCAGGTTCGTTCGCAGGAGTCGCACGCCACAGTTAATGTCAAACCCCACTCCCCCTGCACAGAACACACACTCCGTGAGCCGTTACAGCGCGAGTCAGATCACGTTAAACTCAGAAAGTTCATTTCAAACCCTGAGCGTCCATTACGTTTTAATTCTATTGAACAATTTGTCATGTACAAATAACATAGCAACAAAAATATATAATTACACAATGACAGTAGGATCAGGTGCAAAAGTGCATTACAGAGAAAAAAAAAGGAAAGGGGGGGGGCTAGGGTTTACTTTTCAAGTCATATTCTTCAATTGTAGCAAAGTTTTTTGCATTTTTACTTTATCATTATTTTAAAGGCATTTTTATAAGAATGAAACACGAGGCTGAATCCAGTTACTTAATGAAAAGGTTTGTTACTTATTGACGCGTGGGGCTCCCCTTTAAATGACTTCCTTAAGCACTCTGTGTGCTCTGTTAGAAATGAATGAAGAAAGTCTGCATTTCTCAGCCATATCTAAGGGTGCGTTAAATCTGACTAAAGGGATTAATAGAGAATATATTGATCTAGTGGAAAACGAAACTACCAATATTTTTTAATTGACCATTAAAGTTATAAATGACCATTAAAGTTTTAAATGGGACAATGCATTCAGAGCCGCCTGTTGCCATCAGTCCTTTTAGTTGTGCAGTTTCTCAGCCGCAACACGTGTATTATAGTACAGCTACTCCTTTAATTAGATCCAAATTTTAAGCAGTTTTTACTTCAGAATTTTTTTTATGAAGCTTTGAACTTGACAATACACAATGACCCGCCTCAGAGGGTGCGTTAAAGTGGACATTATACTGTAATAGTAGAGCTACTACTCTAACGAAATCCAAATTTTAAGCAGTTTTACTGTGTAATTATTTTTTTATGAAGCTTTGAACTTGACAATGCAAAATTATCTGCTTATCGCATTTTTTGACCAATTCGCGGTGCTATTTCACGGCCGCCTCAGAGGGTGCGTTAAAGTGGACATGAGCCCGTTATACTAGAGCTACTCCTTTAATTAGATCCAAATTTTAAGCAGTTTTTACTGTGAAATTCTTTTTTTTATGAAGCTTTGAACTTGGCACATTACACAATGCACAATGAGCCATCTATTGCATTTCTGTTCAATTCGCGGCACTGTTTCTCAGCCGCTCAGAAGGTGTGTTAAAGTGGACACAAGCCCGTAATAGCAGTGCCGCTCCTCTAACGAAATCCACATTTTAAACACTTTTTACTGAGGAATTAATTTTTTATGAAGCTTTGAACTTGACATTATACAATGCACAAAGAGCCGTATTGCGCCTTCCGCCCTTTTCGCGGCGGTTTCTCGGCCGCCTCAGAGGTTGCATTAAAGTGGACATAAGTGCATTATAGTACAGCTACTCCTTTAAAGAAATCCAAATGTTAAGCACTTTTTACGGTGGGATTCTTTTGTTATGACCCTTTAAACTTGACATTGCATAATGTACAATGAGCCGCATATTGCATTCTCTGCCTATTTCGCGGTGCCGTTTCTCGGTCGCCACGGAGGGTGCGTTAAAGTGTAGCTGTACTATGATACACGTGTCCACTTTAACGAGGGCGGCTGAGAAACTGCACAACTAAGGCCCTGTTTACACGAGAACGCTCACGGGTGAAAACGTAAAAATATGTGCCTTTCGTTTACACGGCGACGGCGTTTTTGGGGCTTAAAAACGCAAAAAAGTGAAACCCCCCTCCAGAGTGGAAATCTTAAAAACGCTCCACCGTCGCGTTCCCGTCTAAAGGGTAAAAAACGCAAATCTGCTCACGGTGGCTCTCGTCGCGTACGCGTTACATCACAGGCATGCGCCAGTACAGGAACACAACAACCAACATGTCGGATTATTTCCAAACCGGGCACCTTCAAGTTGCCCTCGCAGCTCTGATAAACATATAGAGTCTTTTTAGCAGTTGTACAAAATATTCTCAGATATTGGTGGTGTTGTGTGTCAGTGCTCCACATCGCCACCTAGCCGCCTGGAGTGCACACTACATCGAATTTCACACACTTTTGCGTCACCATATGCACGCAGATTCCCCCCATACGCTCGTGCAAATGCAGAAAAAAAAGTGATAACGCAACGCCACTTTTTAGTGATCGAGTTATAGCTATAGAAAGCATTTCATGATCTAGACCGAACAAAATAATAATTAATAACATACTAGTTGGAAAGTGCAATGATGTATATGCTGTTTTGTTTGTTACTTTTCTGACAATGTTATATTCCAGCTAATATTACCCAGTGAATTATTCCTCACTCTTTAAACGGCACATAAACCTTCTAAAACGGTTTAAAATGAATTACATGTCTGCAAATGTGATTTGACTCCCCTGTCAATTATTAAATTGAAACTTCATTACAAATTTATTTTAAAAATTCAGGTAATTTAGATTTTGTTCTCCCAATATGTTAGAATAATTTTTGTGCTTTATTTTTTACCTCAAAGCTTTTATTTTTAAACAAAGACACTTAGTAACAGTGCACTTTATTTTTTGAACTCAGACCCCTCTATTTGTGTATAAATTTAAAGGGTTTTTTTGTATGCAAGGAGGGAGTGATTATTATAAATAAAATGGTTTGTTCAGTTCATTTGTGTTGTAATAATTGTGTCAAAAACAGAAGTATAACAGTAAATAAATATCGGTTCTGCATATCGGTTATCGGGCACATAAACATGCAAATAATCGGTATCGGTTATAAAAAAAAATCAATATCGGTCGATCTCTACCACTTTTGCGGTTTCTCTTCAGATTGTTTCTGCGTAAACATATCCTAAAAGGACCGATGGCAATAGTCGGCTCTGAATGCATTGTCCCATTTATAACTTTAATGGTCAATTAAAAAATATCGGTACAGTAAATAGTGCCAATATTTCGTTTTCCACTAGATCAATATATTCTCTATTAATCCCTTTAGTCAGATTTAACGCACCCTTAGATATGGCTGAGTGCACAGAGTGCTTAAGGAAGTCATTTAAAGGGGAGCCCCACGCGTCAATAAGTAACTGGATTCAGCCTCGTGAAAGACACTCATTGAGAAATACAGTTTCACTTTCAGATATTTAGATTTGTGCATATAAAATGTAACTAGAATAAGGATGACGCGGATCCATTACGTACCGGGAGAGACCACAGCATCCGGGTTTGACATGTCAAACGCAGCCATGTTTCCGATGGCAAACCCGTATCCGGAGTGGACGTCAGGTAAGCCGATAGACCGCTGAAGAACAGAAGCAAGTGAGGAAAGCGTAAGCAGCAACATATGGAGCAGTGAACATGAGAGAGGGCGGACAAAGCAAAGCACTGCAAAATAAGATTATTTAAAGTGCACCTATTATGCCATTTTAAAGTTTTCTCATGTTGTTTCAGAGTCAAAACAACAGGTTTACATGCATCAAAGGTCAAAAAACGATTATACTATATTAAGGCTGCATGATTTTGAAGAAAAATGCGATATCTCGTTAAATAATACGATATTCGATACAATAATGCTTCAAGTGTGTCAAATAAACTTAAATTATCTTTTAAATTATATAACCTACATGCATGTCACATTCTGTTTGTGACAAGAAAACATCCCTAAAGCTTCTGGAAGTGACCGGGGTTTTACTGTCGCATAAGAAGTGTTATTTTAGTGTGAATCCTACATTAGGGTTATTAAACAACAGAAACTGAATAATCAAATGTAAAAATAAAACACTGCTTAGTTTTCACTGTATGAATTAAATATATCCTGATTCTTATTAAAGCTGCAGAAGTTATTCAGCAGTGAGAGATTTTCTTTTGCTCATGACTCCAGTTATTCGAAGCCGTTGCGATAGTCATATCATGATATATACATTTGCGATATTTCGATATATTGTACAGCCCTAATCAAAGGTCAAAAAAATTTAATTCTCATAATATTCATCACCACATTTTCAATGATTCTCAAACGACTCGTCAGATGAATCAGTCTCTCTAAATCTCTTTTCCACAAACTACTCTGCTCTGATTGGCCAGACAGCTCAGTCTGTTGTGATTGGCTTACAGTGTACAGCGCGCGTGTCGAACACAAAAACAGCCATTGCCATAACAACGTTAGCTCTGCTTGTCCTGAGCATAGACATAATAAATACAGACGCTCTATTGGCCGCTGGATCGTACGTTATCAGCGCCGCCATATTGCGGAGGGCAACTTTCCCATAACTCTCTTAATGGGAATTGAGAAATGCCGACTTTGTGTGCTGATTGGGGCTGTACAAATTGCAGCACAATTGAAAACAGGTCTCGGGGAATTACCTTTCACAAGCAAGACTGAACACTTGTTTCTGGTTGTATTTGGTCATGATATAATTAATAATAGTACCGTTAGTTGGCCACCGGAGTCAGTCAGACTAAAATAGCTAGCGATGTCGCTAGTTAACTTAGCTGTGAAAGTTGAGACTTGACATGATTTATAATATAGTTTTAGCTTATATTATATATTATAAAGTAAATTTCCTGAAATCTAAATATTCATCTATATTTTCTTAGAAAGTACTCGTTTCGGGTAGGTAATAGTCACCATTTAATTTACTATTTTTATTATTGTCTATATTATTCTGCAATTGATATTACATTAGATTGCGATTATCAATCTATTATAGTTGTGCTGTTAAATTATACTATTCACCATTTAACTTATTTTTTATTGTCTCGCTCACAGGACGAGTGCAGTTCCACTCTGGCTCCACATGAGGGCGCTCACAGAAAACAAAAATGTTTACTTTCCATTATGCACCAACACTTTTATCTAAAATCCTGAAAAATATCCATGATGTTTGTCAACTAACCATCTGTTCAAATGCACCCCCATTTTGGTAATTAATAAAATTGACCTGCGACAGTTAAACACCTTTTGAAAGTCAAAGTAGTAGCTTTATATAGTAGATATTTATAAATTATAGTTATTGATTGATTGTTTGACAAATAAGTTGTAAAACTTCAAAATTGGTAATTGTCACTTTTATTGGGACAATCTCGAGTTTCTGCGCTACTTCGACATATCTGAAAGGTAAGATAGATTTTTATATTTTTTACTGAAAGCAAGGTTATGCATTTCATGCGATGATAAATCCTGCTAATTTAACTCACATGTACGATTCCCGGCAGGGCAGCAACATTTCCGATTTGCTTCATAGCAGGTAAGAAACCACCAAACCCTGTGAAAACAGATCAAGAGTACCTTTCACTAATATTGACTCACATTTTATAAGTTCAATAACATGAGCAATTACAATTTCTGTTGGCTAAAACAATGCTTTAATGTTTTGTGTTATAATATCATGAATTTTGTCCTTCATAACCATTTCTGGAAGAATTTACCTAACATAATGTCAATGAACCTTTCGTCTGTGCATAAGGTGTGTTTTATGACTAACAGGGATTGATTTCCTTTAGTATTTAATTTCTAAGCCAATCAGCTTTGAGATTACTCACCATGTTACAAACTTTGATTTAAGGCAAAAAGGACTATGTAAATTAACTTCTTCACACTACTGTTATAATAATGCAAACGCATATTGTTATTTCCAGGTTGTTTGTACAAATGGTTCAGTAAAACATTGTGACGTCACCTCCACCGCGACAGGCGTTTCTCAGCTCCTCAAACATCAGTTTCTCCAGTGGATCATTAACATAGAAAATACCCTCCACCTGAGGATAAAACATTGTTCAACATTTAATTCAATAAGTTCTGTACTAAAAAGTACCAATTAACTGAGTACCACTAATTTTGTTATTGATGTAACGATTAAAATTCTCTATATGCGTCACTGAATCATAAGTGTAAACGTTACACGTTTGCGTTTCTGACACGTGATTTACCTGCATATTAGGCACGAAGCCCTTCTTAATCCGCCAGCAGTTTTTGTGGATTTTATCCAAATACTGAAGCTCATCGTTATAAGTGCGACTCATTTTTAAATTAAATTAATGAACGCACTCTTCGCACGCTTCTCCGCTTCTTCCACTTCTTCTTCTCTTGGGTTTTACAGGGACTGTCGCGGGTTTGTTCAAGATGTTCAGCGCCGCCTAACGCTCCACGAGGTTATTGCAATCAATGTATTAAATGGAGAATCAACTTACAACAGTATACAAATGGGGCAGTGAACATGGGATAAAGATGACAAAGCACTGTAAAATAACGAGTATATTGATAAAATAATAATTATATATTTTAAAATTATATTTAAACTGACGGCGAAAAGCACCTTCAGTGATGATGACGCATTTTACGGTCGTCTGTATCTTAAATCGTGCGTTTTATATTTTAATTTTTTTTATATATATTTTTAAAAAATGTATTAACATACAAAACACTATACTTTATGTTATATTAGCTTTGCATCAAATTAGAAAAAAAACAACCTTGTCGTCTTGTTGCTGTATATATTAGATATTTATAGATAAATATTTATAAACTGTTATTTATACATTTAAATACATATTGACTATTTGATTGACAAATAATGTTATGAAACTTGACAATGAGTTGGCAGAATTATTTAAAGAAAATGGCTAATGGATGGGACTTTTATTTTGACAATCTCTCGCTCAGCAGTTTTGCTCGGCTGCAGTTTCGCTACTTTGACGTATCTGAAAGGTGAGTGATGTTTACATTTGTTCAGTCTCATTAATATTTAAATCAACACATGAATTCGAGGCTTTTCTCTTTGAATATGCAGTGGCACCGAACACTGAACTAAATCCAGCAGGTAACGGTGAAATATCGCTGTGTAGTTTAGCTGTTAGTGAAAGTAAAAGCCGTTCTGGAGAGTTTCTGTGAAGTGAAAGTGAATTTGAGTTGCACGGATCTGTTGTCATGTTTCTGTTTTCTGTCTAGAATGAAGCTCCGGGTCCGAATCAACAGAGACACCAGGCGCCTGGAACTGGACGGACCAGAACCGACTCTCTCCGAGCTCCGAGGCCGGATCAGAGACACCCTGCTGGGGTGAGCTACGAGCTTCAAAAGCTTTCATTTAGTTACGTTTTTGTGTATTTATTTCCAGTGGGTAATTTTAGTGCTGCAGTTAGTTGCCAAGCTTACATTTCTACAAGGTTTTCATCCGTCACTGTTGTTTATATTTACTTATACTTGTCTTTCCACCTTTTTTATATTTGATATACAATTGAAATGACACGCCTAAACATTTGATGCTGATTATTATTATTAGCTGGAGTTTGGTATGATAGTATTGCACATATATAATGTTCACACTTTCATTTCTGCCCATCTGAAGCACTGGCAAGCCGTTTAACTTTTATTCATTTACAGGATATGAATTGCTGATATCAACCATTCAATTTTCATTAGTTAAAATGATCATTCTTATATCAGGAATTAAATTTCTACTAGTAACAGTGGCAATTTTTGATATTAGGAATTACATCTGGAAATGAATACAAGTCAAAACGGCTTGGCAGAGAGTGTCATCTCTTTCTCTTTCTGTGTAGATCTGATGTGGAGTTCAGGCTGTCTCTGAACGGGACGGAGGAGCTTTTGGACACGGGACAGACGCTGTCCTCCTCTGGGGTTGTTTCTGGAGATATGATCAGTGTGATTTTGCCCCAGAACAGCTCTCAGCAAACACAAACTGCCCCAGAAACCCCGAGTGAGGCAGAAAACACACCCGGCTCCAGCGAGGAGGTGAGATCAAATTCATCCCTGTTGGACAGTAGGATTAAAATAATACAGTATCTCAGGACCATACAAACATAAACACACACACACATATATAAATATTAGATATTGATGTTTTTTAAAACAATACTTAGAATTTAGTGCATTATACAAACTATAATATACACAAAATGTTGTGCATTCATTTGATTATCACGGTTTTATTATTATAAAGTTGCATTAGAAAAAAAATAAAAAAAACAGACAACAGAATTTCTGAAAAATTAAACATTTTATAGGGCACTATTATTTGTTAATTTTTGTAAATTATTCAATTGTTAAAGTTTTATGAATTAGACATATATAAATCATGATTAAAAATGAATTAAACCATTAAAAAAGAATCCAAATAAATGAAAACAGCCAACATAGAATTTCTGAAAAGGCTCTATTATGGTTCAATTTAATACATTTTAAACTGTTAAAGTTGTATGCATTCGATTGTATTAGACATCCTTTTCCTTAAAAAATGTAAACAGAAAACACATAATTTAGGAACAATTTTTAAAAGCGATTTTACAGGGCCCTAAAACTGCATTGCTGGCATTATTTTATAAGCATCAACAACCATGGAACAGAAACTGAAATGACAAACACCCTGACGGTGTGTGTGTGTGTGTGTGTGTGTGTGTGTGTGTGTGTGTGTGTGTGTGTGTGTGTGTGTGTGTGTGTGTGTGTGTGTGTGTGCGTGTGTGTGTGTGTGTGTGTGTGTGTGTGTGTCAACACTGAGCTGACTTCAAAAGCCGAAAAGCATAATTGTCCTGTTATCAGTGCTTTGAAACGATCTTCATTGTATGAAGCGCTATATAAATAAAGGTGACTTGTGTGTGTGTGTGTGTGTGTGTCCTGACTCAGGCCGCTGGCGCAGACAGCATCAGTGCGAGGGATGCTGTGATGGACGAGTGGTTGGAGGATGAGGAGTGTGTGTCCGCTCCTCCGCCGCTCCTGTGCTGTGAGACGGAGGAGGAGGGAGGGATTCCTCACACGCTCGAGAGGCTCCTGGACTCAGCGACATGTAGAAACACATCAGACTGTCTGATGCTGGCGGCCCATTTACTGCTGCTGGAGACCGGCTTCCTTCCACAGGTCAGAGTTCACCTGATTCAACACAATTCAATTCACGTTTATTTGTATAGCGCTTTTCACAATACACATCATTTCAAAGCAGCTTTACAAAAATGCATGAGTCCATATTACAATTCATAGTAATCTAAGTTATATATTTCAGAAATGTATACATAAATAAGTAAATGTAAACATATACATAATCACAGTTAGCTAAAAAAATGTAAATTTAAACAATGTAGTAATTTTAATGCTCATTGAAGTAATGATGACCCCTCACACTCGCTCTGAACCCTGGAATTAAAGAGGATCTTTCTTTAGTGTGTAATGTTGCTGTTGGAGCATGAAAACGTCCCTCCAGCGGGAGTTATTCTCTATATCAGTGTTTCTGAACATCCTGACACGCAATATTCAATACATGAACTAATGTTAACTAATGAACCTTATTGTAAAGTTTTACAGTTCCATGCATGTTTATTACTGCAATATGCCACAACTCATAAGTCTCACGTTGGTTATTCTCCCTTTCAGGGTTCTAATGTGAACTCAGGCGAGATGCCGATTGGCTGGCGGGCGGCAGGGGGCGTGTACAGGCTTCAGTACGCCCACCCACTCCTGGAGAACAGCCTGGTGTCAGTGGTTTCTGTGCCAATGGGCCAAACGCTCGTCATTAATGGTGCGTTAATCTGCATTAGGAACGGTTCCTGAAAAAAATTTGAAGCGTTCAATTCACTTGTCTTCGAGACTAGTGTTGTCAAAAGTAGCGACTTCCGTACCAAGTCGATAGTGAAATTTTAAAAATGTGACGCTTTGAGCGCTGTTGAGCGGGATCAAACACCTCTGATTGGCCATTGTGTTCACGAGCTCATCAAATATGTCTGTGATTGGCTACAATGATCAGCGCTTCAAAAACATGTAAATATACATCACTGACGCTCTTCAGCGAGCGCTTACACAGACACACGCGAGCGTTTGAACGCAGGCGTCTATCAGCGGACCGGTCCTGCTCGTGCTTTCAAACACTTCGTTGGGCTCTCAAACGCTCCCGAGCGCTGATCAGTGTAGCCAATCAGAGGCATATCCGATGAGCTCGTGAACACAACGGCCAATCAGAGGCATATCCGATGAGCTCGTGAACACAACGGCCAATCAGAGGTGTTTATGATTCTGCTCAACACACAGCGCTCAAAGCCTCTCATTTTTTAAATTTCATTACCGATTTGGTACTGAAGTCGGTACGTTGGACAACACTATTTGAGACACGCGTGTATCGGGTCCGGTGTGTCTCTAAAATATTATCGAGTCGCGGCTGGTTTGGACAAAAACTCTGATTAACATGGAAAAGATGGCTTTAAGGCGTGTAGCGTCGCGTCTGGTTACGACACGGTGTAACAGTGACAAGAAAGCCTATTCTTTAAATTTGACAATAAGTGTTTTTGTTCTGAGCTACAATTTAAGGCCAACAGTTGTAAACTGTTTTGCAAATAAATGAAAAGCCTGTTGAAATGAACAACATCTCCCCTTTTGCTGTATCAGAATCTCAGATTTCATTAATGATTGTGAGTGCCACAATAATCTGTCTATTGCTAAGATTAAGCTGCCTCATTCTTTCAGTGTTTTGATTACATGACCTTGAGAATAACTTATTTTTTAAACACTGTAAATGGTAGATTATAAGGCTACATGATTTATGATGATGTATGGTATTTCAAAAGTGTTTAAAAGAAAAAGAAAAAAAAAACATGAACAATCACTAACCGTGACCACAGAGCCGTGATACAAACCGAACGCCTGATCTGGATCTGCATACAGCAGGTGTTATTATTTAGCACTGTCTTCTCTCAGTTGAGTATGTGTTTGTGTTGTGAAACAGCTGTTCTTAAGATGGACAAGACTATGGAGAATTCTCGCAAGCTGGCGCTGAAACCAGATGTGTATGTGACAGCTGACTGGGCAGGTACGTTTTATTTTGCATTTAATATTATTCAATGCAAGAGAAATTACCTGGATTGATTAGTACAGAAGCTGATCCTTAACTTCGTGATGAATCTTCCGTATTAGCACACAATTATAATGATGTTCTCATTATAATATTATTTAGCCTATATGACAGACTTGCACATGTTGCACTTCACTGTATTTTTCCTTTTTGATTCCAATCATTTTTCAAGCAATTCAAATCCATCATGTTGAACTGAACATCTGAAGTGTCTCAGCTGATTTATTTATCGGCTTTAATATATATATATATATATATATATATATATATATATATATATATATTTTGTCAACATTAGACAAAGACATTTTGATCACACATTACAAGGTCAAAAATGTTTTGAGAAAATACTCATACTCAAATACTCAAGACTTGTGCATTTACACATGGTTTGTCTGAAAGCATATTAAAACACTGCATAGACATATAAACAACATTAAATGCTTGATTTTCACCACAGGTTTTTCTATGGTCATTGACTTGATACTCACGGATGCTGTTAGATTTAACCTGCGCTTGTCTGTTCCCGCAGGCGGCAGCGCAGGCGTCGTCTACAGAGACTTAAGAAAACTGTCCCGTCTCTTTAAAGATCAGCTGGTGTATCCGCTCATGGCCGCCACCAGACAGGGTGATTATTCCTCTCGCAATGCGTTCAAACTGGTAACGTGTGTCCGTTCAGAGTGTTTTATGGCTGTGCGTGTGTGTGTGTGTGTGTGTGTGTGTGTGTGTGTGTGTGTGTGTGTGTGTGTGTGTGTGTGTTGCAGCGCTGGGTCTGCCGGCTCTGTTCGGTCTGGCTGTTCTTCCTCCAGAGCTCCTGTTGAGTGTGTTGCGGCTCCTGGACGTCGTCTCTCTCGTCTCGCTGTCGACTGTGTGCCGAGACCTGAACGTCGCTACCCAAGATCCTTCACTCTGGAAACACCTGCTGCACAGAGACTATAGGGGTATATCTATTATTCTATCTATCTATCAATCTATTATCTATCTATCTATCTATCTATATGTATCATCTATCTATATATATATCTATCCATCATCTATCTATGTATTATCTATCTATCCATCTATATATATATATATATATCATCTATCTATGTATCATCTATCTATCATTTATCTATGCATCCATCTATCCATCTATCTATTATCTATCCATCTATATATATATATCTATCATCTATCTATCTATATATATACATATATATATGTATCATCTATCTATCTATATATATATCTATATATATATATATATATATCATCTATTTTTGTATCATCTATCTATATATATATATATTTCTATCTATCATCTATCTATCCATCCATCTATCATCTATCTATCCATCCATCTATCATCTATCTATCTATCTATATCTATCTATATATATATATATAGATAGATATATGTCTATCTATCTATCCATCACAGTAACATTAAACACACATCAGACAGATGAAGTGTAACTGAGACAAGTGTTGTGTGGTTTTGCAGTGCGTTTTTCTGCGGGAAATCAACACAGAGACACTGACTGGAGAGAGGTGAGCAAAACATCTGTCAATCATATTTAGAAACCATTTCTCATTGGCACTCAATTAAAAAAAACAGAAATTACTTATGATCACTTTCTACAATTTTATAAACAAAACACATTCAAATAACCACATCAATGGCAATGTAATATTCAATTTAGCAATTTATTTATTTTTAATATGCTTATTAAAGGGTTAATCGTTTTAATATCTATTTAATATTATGATATCTAATATCTATCACACAATCTAAATGTTTATTATATATATTTTTTTAATTCAATAATCATATTTTTGATGCATATACAAGGCTTTGATTTTATGATGTAATAATGTAACAAAATAAAAACCAAATTGAAACTGATAATAAAAGGAATTTAAATTTAGTAATTTATTTATTTTTAATATAATTCTAAAAGGAATAATTTCTCACTGACCCTCGAGTCACCAAACAATCTAACCTGAATATTACATTCTTAATTTGATTACTTTTATACATGCTATTCTAAACTCTTAGCTCTGCTTTTGTCCTTTATTCAGTCAATATTGAATTGACTTAAGATGAATATTAACACTGTTGTTATGGTGCTGAATTGAACTCATTTCATAATTGATGAACTTTACACAATTGAGCTGAATAATCGACACCATCTCTTTAGAGAGTTTGTCTCATATCTTAAGAAGTTTGCATCATTGATTCTGTTTGCTGCTGTGGAACGATCTGTATTGTATAAAGCGCTGATCTCTCACTGACCCTCCAGTTACAAATATATATTTTTAATTTGATTACTGTTTTAAATGCTATTCTAAACTCTTACAGCTTCTTTAAACTGTCCTTTATTGAACTGCATTCAGTCAGTATTGAGTTGACTTGAGATGACTATTTTGTGATAGTTCTGAATTGAACCCGTTTCATAATTGATAAACTTTACATAATTGAGCACCATTGTCTCATAACTGATGAAGTTTGAAACAATCTGACTCTAGAAATAAAGCTGATTTTTCGTTTTTCCCTCAGCTCTACAAAAAGAAGTATAAACTGAAGAATATACACAGATGCCGTTTTTATCCACACCACGTTCCTCCGATTTTCCCACTTTCCCCGTTCCCGTCCCCCCCGCTCCCCCTCCCGCTTTACCCTCCCGGCATCATCGGGGGAGAGTACGACCAATCACCTGTTCTCCTGCCCCGCCCACGCTTCGACCCCATTGGCCCACTCCCGGGTCACCTCCCCGGAACGAGCGTTCCCATTGGCCGACGGAATCTGCGTCCGGGAGGGAATCGACCAGCAGACGTCAGGAGAGGTTTCATTTGAGCTCCTAAAGACTTATTTTTTCAAAACAAGTAGAGGATGAAATTATTTTTGATGATTTTTTTTTTGTGTTGTCCTTCATTAATTAAAGCATTCCTGGGAACATTCACACCAGCAAACGCATTTTCAAGGGGTGGTTGATTATGATTTCACTTCTCTAACTTTAGTTAGTGTGTAATGTTGCTGTTTGAGCATAAACAACATCTGCAAAGTTACGACGCTCAAAGTTCAATGCAAACTAGAGATATTTTATTTTAAAGAAATTGCTTTTTAAGGACTACAACAAACGGCTGATAACATTCCTCCCTAAAATTTACATAAACCCCGCCCCCGGGAACACGATTTATAGATTATCATGACAAAATATGCTAATAAATGACTAGAAGATAACTACACATTAGCTACATAAATTCATCAACTAACCATTCAGAAATGTTGTCGTTGTCTTTCTGACTCCAGTTTGAACATAAAAGGGCTAAAAGTTTTAGAAATGTTCAGTGTGTGTCAGTGTGAGGTAATTAAAGCTGCAAACACACGCGAGCTGTTGTAGCTCCGCCCCCTGTGCCGGGAGCAGCAGCTCATTTGCATTTAAAGGGACACACAGAACAACTGCGTTTTTGCTCACCCTCAAAAAGTGACAACTTTAACATGCTATATAAAAATACCTGTGGCGTATTTTGAGCTCAAACTTCACATACACACTTATGTGTATGTGAAGAATGCAAACTTATTTTACATCTTGTGAAAAGCGCATTATACCACCCCTTTAAAAATAGGAATAATTCACCCAAAAATGAACTATTCCCTTTATTCCAACATTACAGTTGAAGAAGCAAGATGTGTGTGAGTCACATAAACGTTCAATAAAAAGTTGTGAGTAGGTCTTGTTGTGTTTGCGGAGTCACTTGTGTGCTTCCTCATCGGTGTTGCTCCACACAGGCCTGCGTTTCTCCAGGAACGCCCTGACGCCCTCCTGCCCGTCCCACAGCGCCAGGTTCTCCACCATGGCAGCAGAAGCACAAGCGTACGCCTCGTCCCGGCCCTCGGACATCTGTCTGTGAAACACACTCTTCCCGAGAGCCACCACGGGCCGGCTGCACTCACACACACGCCTGGCGATGGCCAGCGTCTGCTCCTCTAACTGCTCCTCACACACCACTTTACTGACCAGCCCGTGAAGAAGAGCGTCCTGAGCCGAGATGGGGCGGCCCGTCAGCAACATCTCCATAACCACCTAAAAACAGGGAGGGACACCATCATACTTTCTTTCTTTCATTTATTACTCTATTTATTAGAGTAATGAATTATTATTGTGTCCTTAAACTATTATTTCTTTAAAGTATTATCTTCTTTACGCCCATTTAAAGTGTTAGTGAAGGCTTTTTGACGACCATCGTATAATTACTCGGGCCAAATCTTGCTGTTCCGGCCCCTAGGGAAGTAGATTCACCTTTCTGGGCATCGCTCGCCCAATGGCCACCGCCGGCGTGGAGCAGAACAGCCCGACACCGATCCCAGGAGTGGCGAAAGTGGATTTATCTGTCGCGACAGCAATATCACAGCTGGCAACTAGCTGGCAACCCGCCGCCGTGGCAACACCGTTCACCATAGCGATGACCGGCACCGGGAGATCCTGAATCAGGGTCATGACCTTTGAGAAAGGTAGAGTTACTCAACTGCACTGACCCAGAGAATATCTAATAGCCAAGGCTCTCCGTTAGACGGGCTCTGACTGACCACAGACTGTAAAACTAGATGGATGACGCCGCTTCACTCTCCTCACTCTGATTCTGCGCAGTATTGAGTGAGAGAGTGTGTGTGAGTGTGTATGTGTGTGTGTGTGTGTGTGCTTGTTTATGTGATTTATGAGGACACAAATTTGTATAATGACATGCATATATTACACAAGTATTACAACTTAAACATGCTTTATGAGGACATTTCACAAGTCCTCATAATTCAAATAGCTTAAAAAACATAAGAAACAATGTTTTATTAAAAATGTAAAAATGCAGAATGTCTCCTGTGATGGGTAGGTTTAGGGGTAGGGTTAGTGTGTGTGTGTGTGTGTGATGGGTAGGTTTAGGGGTAGGGTTAGTGTGTGTGTGTGTGATGGGTAGGTTTAGGGGTAGGTTCAGTGTGTGTGTGTGTGTGTGATGGGTAGGTTTAGGGGTAGGGTTAGTGTGTGTGTGTGTGTGTGTGTGATGGGTAGGTTTAGGGGTAGGGTTAG